>CM024754.1:114445022-114676790 GCA_014218235.1 Colocasia esculenta
AAGCCTTCTTCTCCACCAGGTACTGCTCCATCTCTCCCTCCTGACGACACGCTGCGCTGAGTGCCTGCTCGAGGGTACGATGGTCGAAAGCCACCAACCTCGTCCTCAATGATGGTCTCAGACCCATCACGAACTTTTTTGCCTTCCTGCGATCATCAGCCACTATATGAGGGGCATACTTCGATAATTCTGCAAACCTGGCCTTGTACTCCAGTACGGTCATGGAGCCCTGAGTCAACGAGAGGAACTCCTGCTCCATCTTGTCCTGGATGTGCTCCGGAACAAACTTGGCTCGGAAGAGCCTCACGAACTCGTCCCAAGCAATCTCCACAGCACCATCCTCGAACCGAGTATGTAGCATCGAGGACCACCACACGTCGGCTCGCTCCTGCCAAAACCATCCATAAGGACCAAACCAACATAATTTATACTTTAAGAAATAATCACCTTATTAATTTACACACACCTATAGCATATAGGTGGCTAAAGTGACTTTGTCATCCTCAGCGCACCTAATAGCCCGAAAAATTTTCTCGATCTCTCTCATCCAGCTCTCAGCAAGTAACGGATCGCTCTCCCCCTTAAAAGAGGGTGGCGACATCCTCTTGAACCATTCCATGATGGAGGGTCCACCATGGCTAGCCTGTGGAGCTGGCGCTTGAGCCTGCTACAGCAAACAACATAAGCATCACACATTCACAACATGGCAACATAATAGCATGATATTAAATAAAAATAGACTACTCTATTTATATTATATTATTTTTTTATTTTTTATTTCTAACCTGAGCCAGCTGAGCCTCCAGTTGAGCCTGGAGTGCAGCCTGGGTGTGGGCATGCGTCTGCATGGCCTGCACTAGACCCTGCATGAACACTCCATAATCTACTGGTGGCGGTGGAGGAAGTACAGGACCTTGGGGTGCTGGGGCCTGTTGTTCACCCTGATCCTCATGCCTAGGCTCATCTCTCCTCTGCTCACCCTCACGAGCAGGAACACCACGCCTACCACGTGAAGCCATACCTTGCAAAATGATGTAATTTACGATTTAGAAACTAGGGTATCTAATTTCTAACTATTTACTTATCTATGTGGACATTCTACACAGGCTTAGCATACAATGAAGATGATGGTATGTGTATATTTATGTACAATTTCAGCCTATAGCTCTGATACCAATCTCTGTAATGACCCTCCTTATACCGATACGGTTACACCAACCCACATCGGTATAATGAACGCCGCTACAGTGGGACATTTACCCAACAATTGTGCAATAGGCCGAATCATACACAAATATATAACACATGACAGCGGAAATAAAATAACTGGAAAGTAACTCTTATTCCATCATCATCATTTATACACAGTCTATATAGAAATGGAAAAGCAAATAGTTCATAACTGAGAAATTACAACTATTATAATGTCCACATGAGACTTCACAGAGTCTTTTATTACATACTATGAAGGAAAAAAAGTACAATGCCGAATCCAAGACGAGTCTCCTACTCCCGCTCTGAATCGCTCCTAACGATCTCCTTGGAAGAAGTAGAAATGTCTGCACCTGTACGCCGAAGCAAGAGTGAGTCCAAAAGAACTCAACAAGTAACTCCAACCACACTAAACATACATACATCTCATGAATTTTCACATTCTCATGCCACACAGATATCACATAAGCATGGAGTTGATAAAAGTTTCAAGAAAAACTTAAACATGATTTCTACACATGTCACACATGATAAATGACTCATAACAATTTTTACAATGATTTAAAACCTATCACATGCTTTCTACATATTTTTCAATATACTAAACTAAGTCTCATTTAATTACATTTATATTCGAAGACTATAACCCTTTTTAAACATGGAGTTTACACATTTTACAAAAGGCATTCCTAGCATGTATTCTATGATCATTTTCACATGGATAACACATCTATACACATGAATAGCTTGCTATTTTTGATATGGATATATCACATTCATATAAGGAATTATCATTTTTACATGCTATTCCCTTGATTCATAATCTCACATGATCATTTACACAATTACACGATTTACACATTCACTCTTCACATAAACACAAGTTCACATTTTATCAAATGCCGTGACACATAACCCAAACCACCTCTAGAAGGACACACACTAATCACATCACACACATCTATCACCTAGGCATTACAGTGATAAATCTTCGTTACTGCGTAGAACCGGAAGAAGCACTCTCCACCCTAACCAGCGGTACTTGTCCGCCTCCAGGATTTCATCCCAATGCCCGTGGGACATCACACACTATGAACCTTCCCGTGGGGACTTTACCACAGTACAGTTCCTCAGCTCTCTAAGGTAGCAGTGTCACCCATTGGCACAATTATACATTTTCCAATTAAAACACACACAATTCCACACTATTTTAACACGTTATTCTCATATTCACATTTATGCACATGGTTCAGGTTCCCTAACATGGTACTACTGTTACAAGAACTAAATCAGTTACAATTAACATTAATCATGCTATAATTATTTAACTTAATCCATAATTACAATAATTTTGCATTAATTTGGTCATTCTTCATAAAATAACAAATCAGTACCTACGGTTATCCAATTCACATGAGATTTTAACCACTAACTGTTTACAGGTCATACATCATGCATACCAAATTTCATATTTTTCTGAACTGTTCACAATTTACCGAGAATAAAACAATCATTTTGCATGTTTATTCATAACTCAATTAATCATGGATTCATAATGTTATAGTCATATTTAAAAGTTTACAAACCTATATCTAACAGTCATAACATTACAGAAAATTTTTAGGAATTTTTATATGCATCATATAATTTGTTGAAGATTTAAATCCGCTAATCTATGCTCACTGTTTTACAATTCAGAAAATTTTATAATCAACACAGAGCACAGAAAAAAGTCAAATTCCTATAGCATGACCTGACATATATCCACTTGCTACAGAAATTCTCAATCATCACATATTAGCATGGAATCATGCAAACAGAGATTTATATGGTCTAAACAGGTTTAATACCAGCTTTCAGAAAATCTGATAAATAATACCGTGAACCAAAAATTATCAAAATCATCTGACATGATCCACAAGAGATAATTTACATATAGTAATTTTTTTACCATATATCCTCAGGCACAAAATCCCAAAAAATAGTTCATATAGGTCAGACATGCACACTGTTGGAGTCTGGCGAACTTGACGGCATGCAGTTGGCCGTCTATCAGGTTAACGACAACAAATAGCGTTGCCAACTCAAGATCTTAACGGCAAGGAATCCTGCCGTTAAGTTCCTGTCTGTGCAAAACACAGACTGCATGTGAGAACTTGGTGAAATCGGGGATCCAGGACTCGAATAAAAATCCAGAAAAATACCTAGGACCTACTAGACGTATGTAGAAGTGATGTGAAAGGGGTACTTGCCTCTTGTAAAATCCACAAGCAACGATTTAAGCCGGAGAAGCCCTCCTCGGCCTGAGCCAAAGAGTCCTCAAAACTCTCTCGATTAGAGTTCTGTGTTGATCTCCTCTGCACACCAGTGTGGGGAAGTCGCTCCTGGATGTTCAGTGTCCTCTCCAGTCATTGTAGAATGCCGGATGAAGCTTCCAGTCACCGGATCAAGGGGTTCCAAGAATAGGTTTCACACAGAAAATAGGGTTTTTGACAAAAGCGTCAAAAAGGGTTAGATCTGGCTGGAGATGGGGTGCTTTATAGAGCTAGGGGTCGGAGACGTAATTTGGTAAGGTGGGTTACCGTTGGAGAACGGTTTCCTAAACAAGAGCGACATTTCCGGGGGCGTTTCCAGATCTGAAATCACCACAGATCTGGGAGGTTAACGTCAACATCACAGGCTGCCAATATGGAGTTGGCGTCCATCGATGTGGGCGCTGACTTACCATTAACATCAACTCATGTTGACGTCAACAGGTCGTCTGCATAGACTTAAAACTACAAAAACTTTATATACACCACACACATATATATATATATATATATATACATATAATCTACAATGCACACAATAGAATAATACTTATTCATGCAATGTAAACAAGTAAGTACTATGCATAATAAAATTTATACATCGATGGCATACATTTATACGTACATAAGCAATCACCCAAAGATGAAAAATCAAGGGCCTTACAGCATGATCTGGCGCCATACCAGTCTATGCGCCGATTGAATCTCGTATACTTTAAGCCATATTTACCTAGCCAATATGAGGTGAAATTACATGATCCTAGTGTCATCCTAAAGCCCTTCAATCTAGAAGTGCAAGGCCACAAATAGTTCATCGATCTGACGTCCATATCAGAAGTTATAGTTGAAAGAAGGAGCATGCACACTTGCTATAGTATCAACACTGGATCACACTGCTATAGTAAGCATTGGATCACGCTACAGTAGGCATCAGATCACCTGCTACAGTAACCACGCTGGATCATTTCCAAGATTCCTCTATAAATGGGATCCCTATGATCCATTTAAAAGGGGTGGCCAAGGTGGTAGGGGGAGATTATGTCACTTTTAAATCTCACTCACACTCTCTCTCTCCTCTCTTCTCCTCTTGGGGTTCAAAGGGGGGGCTTCCTCTATGGAGTGCATATATGTAAAGGGGGTAGTATGTGAGGCATGAGAGCTCCACCATCTCTCCCTTCCTCCCATGTATCTTCATGAAGAGCTGTATACAAAGCAATGTACTATGGCAGATCTATGCAATGCAATGAAGGCTTCTACGATATCTTTTTGCTTGAATGTCTACTATGTTGTTCTATGTGTCATGTATACTTTCTCTCTCTTCTATCTCCCTTTTTTCATTTTGATCTTTGAGCCATACTTTGGATCTAGTGGGCATAGGATCCGTCCAATTCATGGACAGGGCTCTATGTGTAACGGCCCTGGATATCTATACCCAATAAGGGTCCATATCTAGATCGTCCCCTGCGAACGGACCGAAGTCTTGCAAGGGATATCTCACACACGTGTCCGGGAAGAATATAAAAGACAAACTACAACAGTAAGAGACACAAGAATGAACATGTGCTCATATTTTCTTATAACAATTTACAATTATCCCATTACATTATTTCATGTCCAAATTAAAAAGAGTACAACTACCTGGGGCATACCTTGAGGGAGCACAAGCTCACACAATTGTACTAACACTACTGCTGGTGGTACAAGTCTGTCACGACACCTCCGCAAGCCACACCAACGGTAAACCCTGAAAAGAACTGTAAGGGAGTGAGCCTCAACAAGTCACTATCTCAGTCGGGAACCACCCAAAACAACACACGATACGGGAGGACCTCAACCCCAACGGGTCTCACTGGAAACACCGGAAGCTAAACCATAACATGCTCACAGTAAAGCGTAATTATACCAATTAACACAATTCTTGGAAAGAAGAAAAGATAGCAGAACTAGCACCACGCTACTCGTCTGCCCAATAACTGTAAAGCCTAGGCCACAAGCCTCATAGGCACACCACCTCAACAGCTGGTCTCCTAAGCTGTAAACCACACAGGCAAGGCATTGCCTAAGCTACTAGCTTCACTGGCAAGCCTCCAACACATGGGTAACAGGACTGCCAACCAAGAGCTAATCCTTTATACCCTTAAACCACGATGTATTGAATGTCATACTTAAGTAACAGGATTGGCTACCACGATGCCAATCCATCGCGCACTAAACCATATTCGGAAACTTACCCAAGGGTAAAACACAACAAGTGGAAGGTCTCACCACACAACCTCCACTTCACCACCTGAAAAGACTAGTACTCAGCGTACTACGAGAAATCAGTATCCACAAGAGGTATAGGTACCTACCACCACGAGGTACCACCACTGAAACACAAACACAACTGTGCCACCACCAGGGCACACCATAACCAGTCAAACCACAACCAGTGAGTCTCCGCTCACTAACCACAACTACAACCGTGCCAACACTATGGCACACCTCGACGGGAAAAACCATAACCACAACACACGCTACAACCAATAGCAAAGCACGAGCTAGAAAGCACGACGCCACCACGCCGGACAGACTACTGGTTCATGACGTCAGTATCCAACCTGGACAACACAGCACAAGAACTACCTCTCAGTCTCGTAGTCACGGATGTAAGGTCCAACTGAAGCTCCACAACACAAGTAAAGCTAAAGAACTGTGGAGACCAACTAAACCACCATACCTACAGGTCACACACCTTGCAGGCCCATGCCTAGCACCTTTAGAGACTCTGGCCCGAGCTCCCTAAAGTGAGGCACTGGTAACAGGACTAGCTGGGGCCCACTACGTCTACTGGTGTCCGTAACCCCCAACTACGAGTGCGCTACAAGTGACTAAACACAAACTCTCACAAGTCACTGTCCCACTGTCATCTTTCCCTCAGCCGGACGTACTACTCAAACACAAGAGTGAGAGTGTACATGAAGACGACAAGACCTCGACGGTACCATTGTACCGGGACAAGCCCCGAGCACACATAGGCGCCTGGCTCACATAAAACCTGGGGCACCCAACTGAAGAGGCATTCCGGAATAGGCACCGAATCACCACACTCGGCAATGCACAAACCACGATATATACTTATATATTCTTTTTAGAAACCACGGTACAAATTTCAAGAATAGCTTGACTCTGGTCACCTTGTGACCTACAAGCTACCCCACACCAACACACATGTAAACCATGATAATCAATCATAAATTGGCTTGTCATTGGTCATCACGTGACCTCCTTGCCACTTACATACAATATACACTATTTGAACACCACTCTTAACCTTACTCACAATACACTAATTAAACCATCTCCATTAATCTATAATAGATAGCACAAGACTGCGGCTAGGTTCACACTGGAACCATCATTGCTGGCCAACACAACAATAAGTGCCATGCACATACTCACACCGTGGCAACACCACACCGGTTACGTAACCACCTACTAACCGTGTGGGCAACACGCTCACAGAGTGCTATAGGTGCCAATGCACCACTTACCAAAGCCATACACGTCAAACATCAATTATCGGATATCTAAATTACCAAAACCATGCAAAGCAGAACCCTCGGCTGTGATCGCGATAGAGGCCAAGGCCACCTTCTGATCGAGATGCCACGACATGGCACGACAAGAAACCCTGTCGCGATGGGTCAGCCTGTCACGACCTGGTCGCGACAGCAGGGTCCGTCACCTTCTCAGGGGAAAACCCTAATCCAGGAACCATCTCCAGATTTTCCATGCAAACCACCCCACATGATGTTTCAACCCAATTTTCATGCTCATTTCACCTCCTAGACATGGTATTTACTGTTTTTAAAGCGGTAAACAAACCAACATGCAATCCACGTAACTAATCAAGGTAGAACTCCCTACCTCCATGAAGAACACGTAATCCACGCATGGCATGGCGTTTCCCCAACTCCACGTGACGTCCTCGCATCGAGAGCGCATCGAACACCACGCCGAAATACCGAATCGCCCAACGAAACTGCGATAGCTCCTCTCCCGGTCGAGCAGAGCTTGTGAAAGCTCTGTTCGGGCAACCTTCTTAAAAACCGCACAGTGGTTGGGATCACGACGTACCTCCCCGTCGCGACCTTGTCGCGACGGACTAGGGCGTCGCCTTCCCACTCCTGACGTCAACAGACCACCCTAGCGTGCGACACGTGGCGCACATGCCGATGTCGACTCCAGCAGCGGCAACCAGAACGCGACCTCCACTGTCGTCACATTCAGAACGCGACCTACACCCCCGTCGCGTTCACATCCAGTGAACCAACGGGCACTACAGGCCTAACCTGCCGGCCCACTAAGCTCCACACAATGTGCGGAAACCTCGACCAAGGCCCAATGACCCCACATTGGTCATGAGCACCATACCAGAACCAATAAACGCGGATTCAAACTACCACTAAACAACGATCCACAAAGATCCTAAAAATGCGCTATGTTACACTATGAGTCCGGGTATCCTAAATGGTCATCATACCGCCGATCTATGCTCCCTTTTTACTATGATATTTTCTTGTGTTTTGGCTTAAGTATGGGTATAGTAGGCGTAGGATCATCCAAAAATAATGGATGTGATCTATGGCTCTGATAGCCCCAAATGGCCCCTTTATGTCGGTGTTTTGCACTGGTGTAAGCCACACCTCAATGCACATACATGCTCAAAGCCTCCTATGTTGTTCGGCGGGGACATGGCCATGGGGTTTATCCCTTCCAATGGATGGGGCTCCATGGTTCAAGACCTCAAAATGACCCCTCGGCCATATCCATGCATGTTGCATTCTATGCACTTCATTTCTTGCAAGTTTAAAGTCATGTTGCTATTTTGCGTAGACTTCCCTCTATCTCTATAGGCCACTTGGCCCTTATTTTCCCATTTCTAAAATGACAACATAAGTTGGGTGACAGCCAAGGCCCCACGCACTTGAAGCGCATCCAAGAAGATCTCGGGATTTTCCAGTGATCCTATGGCGGGCGGCTAATACCTACTATGTCTGGGGCGGCATTGAGTGATCAAGAACGGTCTCTATGCCATATGCTTAGCTCTTATAAGTCGATATTCCCCACATTCCAGGTTCCACTCACTAGCACGGTTCCTATCGCCTGGCCCGGATATGGCTCCAATGGGAACAAACATGACATTGACCTCCCCGTAGGTTAGGCAGCCCTCTAACTTTGTTGGGAGTGTCATTGGATGTTCTTTTTCCCCTCGAAGTCACCATCCCCTTTACCGAAAAAGCACCCAGGAATCATGTGTCATAAATTCCTTGGATGTCATGATATGTTTCTTATGTTAACATCACCACCACGGTTTTTACAACAATCGTTGGTTTTAGGCAGCACCATCGAATTTCATGCTTTCTCTAGCGTATTTTATGTGTTGTCGCTGCCCCATTCCTGCCATGATAAACGGGCTCTAGGCCCTCATATGTTGACTATATGCTGGAAATTGGGCTAAATTACAATGCTGGCATACATTTGTTCCTTGGATCTGTCTATGCAATATCGGGCCCTCTCGTAGGCTTGTCCTCGAGGAAGAGGTGTCTAGACCCTCGGGTGCACCTCTAGCTATGCATCCCCTTGTTGGGACCATCTCGAATTTTCCGTGGATGGTTACACATTTGCACCCCCCCAACAAGTCCCAGGGAAAGAGGGAGGTGCTGCCGGAATGTTACCATATTTTCTATTTGTTTTAAAATTAAGTGTTTATGTCATAACGTTAATCAATTAAATAAATGATGACTTAGGAATGACAATGACTGCATCAAATATGGCCTCCTCAGCACAAACGAGTAGTAGGTTCAGACTGTTTTGGTGCCCACAGGGAAGACCAAGGACTTGCACTGATATGACGTCGAATAGGTGATGAAGACTACATATTCATGAACTATAATCCTTTAAGTAAATAAGTGGGAATGAAGTTTAAATAAAAGACTCAATAATTAGTTCCTTTAATATAAAATAAATGTGCCAAGACACTGGTGTTAAATAAGACATAACAAACAAGATTAATAATAAACAACAATGATAACAAAATAATAGCATAATAAATTATAATATTGAACGCCTTTACAAACAAATAAAATAATCAATTAAAATATGTCAACCAAACTTTCACCAAAGGAAACAAATAAAAGAAATAAGAAAATTGAGAAAGAGGGGGGATCCGACACTTGTTCAACCTGTACGCCAGATCACTAGCGCTGGATGAATTGGCTCCGAACCACTAGTGTCGGACGATCATCGGATCATCCCTCCCTTCTCTCAAACCCATTTATGCATGAGGGAAAAAATGTAATAAAAATAGAGATAATAATAATAATGAATGAACAAAAATGTAAATCATGATAAAATAATAATAGTAGTAATAATAATAAATAACGAATAAAACATGGTAAATCTAAACAAGTTAAAAATAATGAAACAAAGTTGAATCAAGTCTAAAATAAAGTCAACCCAGTCAATTCAAACCAAATGAAATATTCTTAAGAAATAACTTCAGATCATGCAAACCTCAAATAAAGCAAAACTCAAATCCAATTAAACTATATATATATATATATATATATATATATATATATATATATATATAATGGAAGCAAAGTGAAAACAACAAATCCAAACCAAATAAAATAGTCACATATGTTCAAATCATGCCATGTAATAATCCCAAGTCAAACAAAGCAAATCATAATATACAACAAAAGGGATTAAATCAAATCAAATCCATGCAAAGAGAATCAAATAAAATCATCTTAAAATGATCAAGTTAATTTAAAATAAGTCTTATCTTGGCAACGGAAACCAGGCATGCTACCTATAGCTTGTTATGCTATCATTATCGGATGTCTCCCATTTCGGCCATAAGGCCCCTCTTTCTGGCATCCTCTAACAACCTTCAGTGTCTAACCAACAAAGAACTCAAGTGGGCTCTCCTACTCAAAGCGTCTGCTATGACATTAGCCTTTCCCGGGTGATAGGAAAGAGTGAAGTCGTAGTCCTTCAGGTACTCGCCCCACCTGCTACCTTAGGTTCAGATATCTCTGTGTGAAGACATACTGCAAACTCCTGTGGTCCGTGAACACCTCGAACACCTCAAACACCTTGCCGTACAAGTATGTCTCCACAACCTCAAGGCAAACACGACCAATGCAAGCTCCATATCGTGTGTCGGGTAGTTCTGCTCATTCTTCTTCAGCTGCCGAGAAGCATAAGCGACTACCCTCCCTTGCTGCATCAACACAGCACCAAGACAAGTCCCCGAAGCATTGGTGTAGACAACAAAACCACCACTACCAGACGGTACAACAAGGATTGGAGCTGAAGTCAACCTGCTCTTCAGCTCCTGGAAACTCTGGTCACACTCTGTTGTCCACACGAACTGGTCTCTCGCCTGGTCAACCTTGTCAGTGGCTCAGCAACTCTGGCGAAGTCCTGCACAAACCTCCTGTAGTAGCCCACCAACCCCAAAATACTGTGCACCTCTACAACTATAGTGGGCTGGCCCTAAGAAACCACTGCCTCTGTAATGTAGGATCAAATAGGTGGATGGATCAGATCTAGAAGGGGTGGTTGAATAGATCTGATCACCAACTAATGTGGAAGCTTAAGCAATTCAAAATTACTTCGAATCAGAGATCAATTCAGACAAACAATTTACTGATCTGAAGTGTGGGTGTGTGTAGATTATGTGTGAAGCAATTAAACACTTAGTGTGAAAGCAAAATCCTATGCAAGCATCTAGCGCAGACAAGCAGATCAAACCATTGCACAAATGATATTTAGGTGGTTCGGAAAACACACCAGTGATTCCTACATCCACCCCTCACACAGTGAGGCTCCACTACTCAAAAGAGTACAACTCACACCGAAGCACGACGACTCCAAACACCTTTGAGCACGATGGCTCAACACACAACCTTGAGTTCAACGACTCACAAACTGAGCACGACAGCTCAAACAACAACTAGAGCACGACGACTCCAAATTGAGCACGACGGCTCAAACCACACTGTGAGTGCGACGACTCACAAACCAGAGCTCGATGGCTCACAATACAAAAGCTAGATTAAACATGAAAGAAATCAGATCCTCTAGTAATGATCTGATTCACAGACTCAATAAACTCAAAATCTGTACAGAACTTCATGTATAGATCTCACAAGAAGAAATAAGATGAACACTCCAAGAATTAGGTGAAAGAAGTATGAATTGGATGTTCTTCGGTGAAGAGGTCTTGCAGATGCTTGAATTGAGGAGCCTTGATGGAATTCGGTGGAGATTCTCCTCTATTGGCGATATTCTGCTTTGATGGCATCTGAAATGCCAGAAATCCCTCTTCTACTACTGCTCTTCAGTTGGATCTGCTCCCTTTCCTAGCACAGCAACCTTCTCTCCAGAGATTCCCCTTGATTCCCACGTCCTTTCTCTTGAAAGGATGGCCTGTAGCTTCTAGAGATGGAGCCAGATCTGGAAAGCCCCTTTTCGCCGCCAAAAAGCTTCTTCTGGAAGTGTATGGGCTTTCTTTCCTTTGGGGTAGGAGAATCATGGGTATTTATAGCCCCATATGTCCATAAAGTGCCTTAGGGTGCATGGGCACGGAAATATAGGTCAAATCCCTTGATTCCCAAGTAGCCACATGTCTAAAAAAATTCACGTTTTTGAGTTTAAGTCAAAGTGTTCCGACACCACAGGGCACTATGTTGACACCACAGGCATTGTCTTCAAACTGGGCTTCTGGGACAGTGATCTAGTGTCGACACCACAGGGCACTGTGTCGACACCACAGACAGACTGTGTCGACACACAAGCAGATTGTGTCCACACCACTGGCTACTGCTTCAAAACATGCTTCTGGGATAATCATCTAGTGTCGACACCACAGGGCACTGTGTCGACACCACAGGTGAACTGTGTCAACACCATAGGACATTGTGTCTACACCACTGGTGGATTGTGTTGACACCACTATGACAAATTTGTGTAAATCTGAAAATATAAAGTGTAAACCATTAATACAAGATATTATTATTAAAATGTGAGATATTAAACATCAAAAACATGTTGTTTAAGCATTGTTGTGATATGTATAACATGTTCAATTAGTCATCATTTTAATATGTACAAAATATACAAAATGTCATCATTACAATCAAATTATGAGTGATGTCAATTAGTCATGATTAAAGTCATCATTAAAAGTTTCAAATACACACTCAACCCAACATTCTCCCCCTTTTTGATGATGACAAAATATATGCACAATCTCCCAATATCCTGACTCCCATGACTGCAATAACTCCCCTTGACCATATTCACCCTTTGAACTTTATCCCATAAAAAACTTTCTCCCCTTTAAAGAACTTTCTCCCCCTTTTTGACAACATCAAAAAGACAGATGAGAGAGAGAAACAAAGATTGTAGGAGATCAAGGAATGAAATGTAGGAAATGAATGGGCAGAAATAGTCAAAATAAGTGAGACAAAGTGATATTGTCAAATGAGAGAAATTATTGTATTTTTGGTATTATGCAACAAAGTTTAATCACAAAGACACACACTCAACACAAGGTATTGCAAGATATAATGATCTGAATGTAGTTAAAATAATGATGCAAATGTGAAGTAAAGCGACCTATATGAGTGAGCAGAAGTATTTAAGAAGAATGTTAGGAGCTTTAATTTGAACACAATGTAGAATAATATGTCTAAACTCAGTATACATGAACTTTATTAAGGTCTTAAGCTTTTCCATCCTGTCAATTTGATTTTCTTTCATTTTTAACTGGGAAAGAATACAAGAATAAATTAGTTAAATCTCACTTTTCAGTGCAAGATATCACATTGATTAGATGCAAGACCTCCTGATTACTCAGTGGTTTAACTTTCATTATCTTATATAGAGTTGAAAACTTTGATTTCCAGTTTTTGACGTGAAATAAATCACTTTTTAGGTGAAATGGCCCGGTTACTCAGTGGTTCAAGAATTTGCATTGCTCTGTTTGTATCTTTCCAGATTGTTGATTATTTTCTTTTGATATTTTGTAGGAATATGTTTTCTTTGACCAGAAAAGTCATGACTACGAATTTAGAAAAATTATTCTTAACATGTGGTAAAAATGAGCTTAAACATACACATGTTAAATAGTAAAGCCACTCATGTGCCTACAAGTGTTTTGCAAGTCATTTTAAAGACATTCAGTATTAAGATTGATTAACCTTGAAATGATAATGAATCTTTGAAATTAAACTAAATGCACAATGAGTTTAGTTTCAATGTCTTAATTCTCTCATAAGAAAATATCACAATGACTCAAACCTTTTGATGAGTTTGGGGTTCAAGATAGACAAGTGAGGTCAAGAAATGTGACAATGACTCCCCCTTTCATATATCTCCCCCTCACAAGTTGAACATGAAGATTATTGAAGAAATAGGAATGTAATGAAGTGTAAATAGAATGAGCAAGAATGTTTTATTGAAAGACAAGGACTCACCCTCAACAATTGCATACAAGACTCTTGATACTTGGCGGAGACATATACTCACACATAGTGAAAGTGTCCAGACAAACCTGACTTGTCTTTCTTCAAATCACCATTTGATATACCAAGAATGCCAATGCAATGTGAGAGTGAGGAATTTATTTGCAAGAACATTTGTCAACAAACTGAATGGGAGTTGTTAATAAATCAGATATGAATGAATATTTCTCTAGCATTTCACTCAAAGATTCTTTTGACTCACTCCCCCATAAGATATGCATGATATGAAATGATCATTTAAGCAATTCATATATGTTCATTCCAAGCAGTTTGCACAGAAAGAGTATGAACATGATCAAGCATATATCAACAGGCAATTTATTGAAGGAGAAAAGTTTTTCAAAAATTCAAAATTATTTCAAAGACTTAAAATAAAGTTTTTGAGATTTTCATTTTTTTTGATGACCTTTATGCATGAAAAGACTATTGATACTTGGCGGAGAATTTTTCTCACGCATGATGATAGTTTCCAGACAAGCCTAACTTGTCCTTTCACATGTCACCATTTGATATGCCACATAGTCACTGCAAAAAGGTCAATTATTCTTTAATTTTAGCATGAAATTCATTGCATTTTCAAGAACATTTTTACACTTTTTCAAATTTACTCCCCCTTAATATGTGCATGGAATGAAAAAGCTAGCAAGAAATTCACACATGATTATGCACACAATTAGCTTTAAGCATAACATGACTTTTGGTACTTGGCAGAGTATTTTACCCACGGATAATGATAGCTTCTAAACAAGCATAACTTGTTTTTCCACATGTCATCATTTGATATACCAAAAAGTCAAAGCAGTTGATATGCACACAGAATCATGGGCACAGTTAAGCAAGCATGATAACACAAACATGATTTCAAGTGTTAAGACACAAAGTTATTGTTGGAAGCAGCATTGAAACACATTTCTCATTGTTCAGATAAAAATTAAACATTCATTTCAATTCAGACAATTTACATTTGAAATGATAAAGAAATTTTACCTGAACAATCTTCATTTCTTTTTCAAAGATTTTACCTGTGTTCTCCAATCATTTCTTGCCTTGCACAACCAATATCTTGAATCCATTTACAATGTCTGGCTGCAAGACTCCTCAGCTTACTGATCAAGCTGGTTTTGGGACCCACACTTGGTTGGGTCCTGCAATAAAATCAATGTTAGAGTGTAATAATGATTTCTGAATCCAAAATGATTTTATAGATGCATTTCTTTCATTGATAGAACTATGAGCAGAATTAGTTCCAGATTTTCTTTTTGCCTTGCTCAATGCATCTATGTTTTCATGAAGTTTTCTATTTTTTAGATTTTTAATATAAGTAGAAACAGAATGATTTTGTGCAACATTTCTATGCCTATACACATGAAATTTTTGAACATTTTCAGTATGAACATGATATTTATTCCTGTGTGTATGAACATATGCATTAGACTGAAATTTCTGAGCATGCACAACAAAATTATTTCTGCACCAACAGTCCCTAGAAAATATGACCAATTTTATGACAATGAAAGCATTGGACTGATTTGGCATATTTATGAAAATGTTGATCTTTATTCCAGCAAAATTTTGCTAAATAACCAGGTTTATTATAATTAAAGCAAATGAGATCATTTCTTACCAGGTACTTACCTTGGCATGTATCCATTTGCTGGAATCTTCTTTTCATGTGAGAAGGCTTACCATGAGGAGAAGGAGGTACCTTTTGGTGGCTCTTGGCATGATGTGAATTTGGAACTTGCCTTGGAGCTTTTTGGACTGATGGAGAAAGTAGATAAATCTTCTTGACAGTAGCATTTTCTTTTTCTCTATCTGTTTCTGAACATGAACATTCACTGATTTTTCATTAGAGATATCAAAGTTCTTGTTCGCAGCAGCTTTAACATATATTACTTAGATTTTCTTTTCATTTTCCTTATTTTTTACAAAAGGAAGACTTGTGTTTGTAGTATTCTTCAATTCATCTTGAAACTTCTATTTTTCTGCTTTTAATGCAACAACTTCTTTTTCTGAGATTTGAAGTTTATTTAGCATGACATCCAAACCATTTTTCATCTTGTTCTTTTCATTTTCAAATTGAGCAATTTGTTTCTCCAAATCGGCAATTTTATTACTCAAATTGCTACAATCATTGTCCAATGGTTTGTCATGCAACAAGCATTCAATCTTCCTTTTTAGATGACTGTTTTCTTCAACAAGTTGTTTGTATCTTTCATTTATTTGATGATCATGAGCCATGTTAGAAATCTGTTTGTTTAATTGATCATTATCAAATTTGAAGTTTTCATTGAGATCAATCAATTTTTCATTTTCATCTTCCAAATCAAGATTTTCATATTCCAACTGATCATGATTTTCTTTCAACTTGGACAACTTGTTTTCACAAATTTTGATTTTATCTTTCAAACTTTCTTTTTAGAATTTAGTTTCTGAACTTCAATTTTCAAATTCTCATTTTCTTTATGACAATGTCTTAAAGTCTTTTCAAATCTTTATTCTTAGTGTTAAGCTTTGCATTAAGATTTTGTATATTCTCACAGAACTCAACCAATTTAGCATAAGACATGCCTTCATCTGCATCAGAATCAGAATTAGAATACATAAATGGATCTGCAATTGATTTACCTGACCTTGTAGACCCATTTGAACTCTTGTGTTCTGAAGAGGATGAAGAATGCTCTGAGCTCATGGAATGTGCTGTGCGAGCCACAATTTTTTGAATTGGTGATTTTCTAGTTTCATTGAAGTTCTTCTTTGCCATTGAGCATTTGTGAATTCCTTTTGCTCCTTTTCTTTGTGCTTCCTCTGAAAAACTTGATGAAAGTGAGATTAGGGATTTCTCTAAAATTATAACAGGAAATTCATGCAGATTAAAGAAATTTGCCATTATACCAAAACTCAAAAGATTATTAGATCTAATCACAGTAAATCAATGTAACAAGGAATTAGATCTAATAATTAGATTGGTTAACCCGCTCTGATACCAATTGTAGGATCGGATAGGTGGATGGATCAGATCTAGAAGGGGGGGGGGTTTGAATAGATCTGATCACCAATTAATGCGGAAGCTTAAGTAATTCAAAATTACTTCGAATCAGAGATCAATTCAGACAAACAATTTACTGATCTGAAGTGTGGGTGTGTGTAGATTATGTGTGAAGCAATTAAACACTTAATCTGAAAGTGAAATCCTATGCAAGCATCCAGCGCAGACAAGCAAATCAAACCATTGTACAAAGGATTTTTAGGTGGTTCGGAAATCACACCAGTGATTCTTACATCCACCCCTCACACAGTGAGGTTGTACTACTCAAAAGAGTACAACTCACACCGGAGCACGACGACTCCAAACACCTTTGAGCACGATGGCTCAACATCCAACCTTGAGTTCAACGACTCACAAACTGAGCACGACAGCTCAAACAACAACTGGAGCATGACGACTCCAAATTGAGCACGACTGCTCAAACCACATAGTGAGTGCGACGACTCACAAACCAGATCTCGATGGCTCACAATACAAAAACTAGATCAAACACGAAAGAAATCAGATCCTCTAGCAATGATCTGATTCACAGACTCAATAAACTCAAAAATATGTACAAAACTTCATGTACAGATCTCACAAGAAGAAATAAGATGAACACTCCAAGAATTAGGTGAAATAAGTATGAATTGGATGTTCTTCGGTGAAGAGGTCTTGCAGATGCTTGAATTGAGGACCCTGGATGGAATTCGGTGGAGATTCTCCTCAATTGGCGATACTCTACTTTAATGGCATCTGAAATGCCAGAAATCCCTCTTCTACTACTGCTCTTCAGTTGGATCTGCTCCCTTTCCTAGCACAACAACCTTCTCTCCAGAGATTCCCCTTGATTCCCACGTCCTTCCTCTTGAAAGGATGGCCTGCAGCTTCTAGAGATGGAGCTACATCTGGAAAGCCTCTTTTTGCCGCCAAAATGCTTCTTCTAGAAGTGTATGGGCTTTCTTGCCTTTAAGGTAGGAGAATCATGGGTATTTATAGCCCCATATGTCCATAAAGTGCCTTGGGGTGCATGGGCACGGAAATCTAGGTCAAATCCCTTGATTCCCAAGCAACCACGTGTCTAGAAAAATTCACGTTTTTGAGTTTCAGTCAAAGTGTGTCAACACCACAGGCATTGTCTTCAAACTGGGCTTCTGGGACAGTGATCTAGTGTCGACACCACAGGGCACTATGTGGACACCACAGGCAGAGTGTGTCGACACACAGACAGACTGTGTTGACACCACTGGCTACTGCTTCAGAATATGCTTCTGGGACAGTCATCTAGTGTCGACACCACAGGGCACTGTGTCGACACCACAGGTGAACTGTGTCAACACCACAGGACATTGTGTCGACACCACAGGTGGACTGTGTTGACACCACTGTGACAAATTTATGTAAACCTGAAAATATAAAGTATAAACCATTAATACAAGATATTATCATTAAAATGTGAGAAATTAAACATCAAAAATATGTTGTTTAAGCATTGTTGTGATATGTATAACATGTTCAATTAGTCATCATTTTAATATGTACAAAATGTACAAAATGTCATCATCAAAATTAAATTATGAGTGATGTAAATTAGTCATGATTAAAGTCATCATTAAAAGGTTTCAAATACACACTCAACCCAACATGTAACACCTCAATTTTATTTATAAAAATAAATGGCTATTTGTGTATAATACATGTTGACGTTCTGATTAGTTTAAATTATAACGCACTCCGCCAATTCTAAAATAATCATTAGACATGAACACACTTGAGTTGCATAAATGGGCAACCTAAATAAATAAGTTATTTATACAAAAAGTATTAAACAAAAAAATATGGATTGTATTATATATATATATATATTTATATGTACATCTATATATATATATATGTTTAATGACATAATGATTACGCAAGGTAATCACTATTCACTGACTGTTCCCTTACGTAACCACAATTACGTACCCATACTGTTATGTGTTAATAGTGGGTAAAATCCCTTACGAAGCCCATCTCCACCGTACACGATTTCACGCATGCCTTCTTCCCTTTCGAAGATAAACTCTACATATAAACCCCCCAGTAATCCTTATCCGACCATCGTCCACTGCTACTGCTACTACTTTGTCTGCTGCTGCTGCTACTACTTTGTCTGCTACTGCTACTGCTGCTTCACTAAAGCTCGAGGAAGAAGAAGAAGGAAGGAGCTCCGGAAGCTTTGTTCTTATTATTCCCACTTTTCCCCTGACTAAGGTAGGAAACCTCATTTCCTCTTCTCCCTCTTAAATTGTTATTCCCCAAACATCACTGCTCTAAGCACTTGTTAGTGTCAAAGAGAGTCTTGGCATTATACCCTCAACCCACCGTTTGAAGCTTCAACCCACTAATTCTAAAGGACAGAACCCAATTTTTGTAAACCGCCGGAATCGATCAATTCGGTCGACCGATCCCCCCCCTTTTTAACCACCCAGGAGAGAGAAAGAAGAGAGATGGAGGGCTATAGCCTCCCACTTTTCTAGAAAACCATGTACAATTATAGTATAGTCCTTGCTCTTCTACTCGTGCTCATTTATTTCCATTCCCAGGGCCGAAAAAGTGGTGTGATTCACGTCCATACAAATATGGTTTTTACTGAAATCGGTCGACCGAAACCAGAGATCAGTTGACCGATATCACCAGTCCGGTCGACTGAATTTTTTTTTTCCAGTCGACCGATCCTACAGCCCTACCCGGAAACTAGCACTGGCTAGGTCGGTCGACTGTCTTTCCTATTCTGGTCGACCGATTCTCTCCTGGAACCTAGAATGAATGCCAGCCATTCCGGTCGACCAACCCTTCCATTCCGGTCAACCGATTTTACAGTCAGAACCCAGAAATCCGCACTGGCTAGGTCGGTCGACCAACCCTGCCTATCCGGTTGACCGACCTTATGTTTTTCAGATAGGACTGCTTCTTCTAGCGGTGTCAGTAGGAACCCTGCGAAACTGAAACTCATACCTTATTTACATAAGTGAAAAAGGCTTAAGATATTACATGTAAATAAGGAATTACCCCCCATTTCAATCCAATAAAAATATCAAAAAAATTATATCTCTTACCAATAAAAAGTCAACTCTCACACCGAAGAAGAAAATCACGATTTTAGTGATTTCATCAAAATAGCGTCTTTCTAATCTCTCATAATTTGGCCTACCTAAAAGTCTCATAATTCAAATGAACCTAGTAGAATGCTTGAAATCTAAAGTCTGGTGAAAAATGATAAACATACATATATCTTCTCCAAGGAGTCCCGCTCCTACTGAAATAGAAGTCAAACATGCCCTACCCTTCCGGTCAACTGATTTCCTATTGAGTTTATACATGTTGTTCCAATTTGTTTCTTTCCCAGATTTCTTATATAGCTTTATATTATTTAAACTTGGACCAACCTAACTAGCTAGCCTTACTTTGGCTTGCTATCACTTTACTCTCACATTGAACTTGCTTTAATATTAATGTTACTACGAGATATGCCCAAACTATATTAAATGACTGATCAAATGGAAATAGTGACACCTTGGGTCTTTGGACTCTACTTGACCAATGCCTGTGCATTGGGGTCATTCGAGTCCCAGGAGGAGCACCCGAACTCGGCCATTGAATCGGTCATTTTGAATTGTACCCGTCGAGAATGGATCTACTGCGTGTTTGGCATATCACCACCTACTGCTAAATTTAGTCTACATTTTCATGAACTATATTATGGCATGAATTTCTTTACTATTTTTTTCCAGGCAAATTCTTTTATGATATCTTCATCGAACTGTACTTCAATATCTTTGTTGCATCCTCTTATTGACTGGTATACTTATTGTTCCTTTCCTACTACTGTCTGACTTACTGTTATTATAAATGGCAATTTCCTACTGAGCACATTTGCTCATAAATCTACTTTCCTTTCAGGCATCTCAGATGGGTCTAACTCGCCAAGGGATTGTGCGCTGAGTGATCCATAAATTAGCAAACCTTACTCCTTTTTAGACTCTGTCACTTAAGTTGTTGTATATTTTAACTCTAAACTATCGACACATGTAATATATTATTCCACTGCAACTTTCTACGTATATGCAAGACCGTCCCTGCTTGTATTATCTCAATCTTTCTGTCACCTCCGAAAATAGTATATGAGTAGGACGTCACAGATATTTCTTGGTATCAGAGCGGAGTTCCGCTAACCCTGGAAACAACCTGTGAGATGGGTAGAAAATTGGGAAATTAGTATTAGAAATAGTTGAAATTATTTCATTTTTATAAATTGATCTGCTGACTGTAACAGAATGGAGCCCAATGCACATAATCGATTGCTACTAGCTATGGAATTATTATGTCAGGACATCGAGCTTTACGCCAAAGCACAGCGTGAAGCCCACATAAGGATGAAGGAAGAAGTGTTAAATTTAACCAGTGCTATGTTCATGGCAGGAAACCCGCCTACATCGCTAGCCGCTATGAGTACAGTCATGAACAATCTAGACCATTTAAAGGATGGCCAAGACCTGTTATTACACCAAGTAGAAGTATATTGGGATGCTACGACCAAAGCAGCCAGGGTGCTATACTTCAACCAAAATGATGCTCAAGACCAGTCTTCAGGATCCACTACCCACCTGTAGTGTAAGATGAAGCTTAGGACTTACCCTTTTGTGCCCCTTCTGCATGACAATGTATTATTGTAGATAGTTAACTTTTGTAAAAAAGGATGTTAATATGTTGAGGAGGGAGGCTTTCTTTTTCCTTTTGAACTAATGTAAATGTTGGCCTACTAGTGGAAGGCATGTACAAAATAGAATATATAAATATGTCAACTTATGGTCATGAGTGTAATATTAACTGTGACATTTTTAACATCTCAGAGTATCATTAACCATGGACGGAAGAGGTGAAGCATGGAAAAGAATGGAGAATACGGTTCAGGGCATAACGTGGGCCTTGGAAATAGTAGCCCAGAACAACTCGCACAACATAACCAATATCCTTAAGGCGTTTCGCAGTCAAAGTCCCCCTCGTTTCTCCAGAAGTACCAACCTAGATGAGGCTGAGAATTGGGTTAAGGAGATTGCCATAATTTTTAAAGCTATTGGTGCCAAGAAGAGAACAAAGTCCATTTAGCTACATTTCAATTAGATAGAGATGCCCGAGGTTGGTGGGAGACCATGGAATCTACAGTAGGAGATGCAGATCAACTAGTTTGGGAAGAGTTTTTTGAATTATTCAATGAACAGTATTTCTCAGAGGTAGTCCAAGAAAAGAAAGCAATGGAATTCATTAATTTAAAACAGCGAGGTTTATCGGTAGTTGAGTATGAGGCACAGTTTGCTCGGTTATCGAGGTATGCCCCTCACATGATTGCCATAGAAAAATTGAAAGCAAAAGGTTCCTGAATGGTTTACGCCTGACCTTGGTTCCTTAGTTGGCCTCTCACTTGATTACCACTCATTTCGAGATGGTTAAGTGAGCCTTAGCTCTTAAAGCTACCATTGAAATGGCAGAAAGGATTTCATGGAAAACCAGTGGAGGCTATACCATGGGAGAACATAAAAGGAAGTATGAGGTAGGAAATGCATCTAGGCCTCAACAACAGATCAAGAAGGCAGGAAAGTTTATGACTGAAGTTAAGGACGCTTGTTATTATTTCCACCTTCGTGGGCATAAAGAAGAAAATTGTTGGAAGAAGCTAGGAGTTTGTCTGCATTGTGGCAGTAATCAACACCGACTTCCCAACTGCCCTCTCTTGCCTAAGGTATCATCTTCATAGAATCTCAGACCTAAGTAAGGAAGACTGCAAGCTATTCAAGGAGTGGAATCCGAATCACAAGAGGAAGACGATCTTGTGGAAGGTACAATTTCTATGAACTCAAAACCTGCCTATGCTTTATTTGATTCAGGAGCAACACATTCTTTTGTGAGTCAAACATTTGCTAAATCTTTTTAAGAACATCTAGTTCCACTATTGGAAAAATTAGAGGTTGTTATGCCCCTTAGTAAAAGAAAAAAACTTAGCTGCTACTATCCAGCTAGTGCCATAATGATTGAGGGACACAACTTTCCCGGAGATTTAATTTGTTTGGATATGTGGGACTATGATGTAATCATGGGAGCTGATTGGCTATCCAAATATCATGTTCAAGTGGAATGCCATGCTAGACAAGTAACATTTATGAATAAGGAAATCCCACCAGTAAGCTTTAAGAATCCTCGTGTTCAAGGGGTACCACTCATATCGGTAGTCAAAGCATGTAAGCTGGTGAAAAATGGATGTCAAGGTTACTTAGCATCAGTAATATTGATAAATCAGAATGTTTCAAGTTTAGAACATGTTCCCATAGTTTGAGATTTTCCTGACATATTTCCAGAAGAACTACCTAGTTTACCTCCAGTAGGGAAGTAAACTTCACCATTGAATTAGTCCCGGGAGCCACGCCCATTTCTCGAGCACCATATAGAATGTCCGTAGAGGAATTAAAGGAGTTAAAAAGGGAGCTCATGGAATTGATTGATAAAGGATTTATCAGACCCAGTACATCTCCTTGGGGTGCTCTAGTCTTATTTGTCAAGAAGAAAGATGGGACTTTACGATTGTGTATTGATTATCAACAACTGAATCAGCTCACAATCAAGAATAAATATCCACTTCCCGGATTGATGATTTATTTGATCAGTTGTCAGGAGCTCAATATTTCTCAAAAATTGATCTCAGGTCTGGTTATCACCAACTGAGAATTCAGGATGAAGATATCCACAAGACGACTTTCCGTAGCAGGTATGGGCATTATGAATTTGTCGTGATGCCATTCGGATTGACTAATGCCCCTGCTACATTCATGTGGCTAATGAATGATATCTTTAGAACTCACTTGGATCAGTTTATTGCTGTATTTATTGATGATATCTTGGTTTATTCAAAAAAATGTGAAGGAGTATGCAGTACACCTGTAGATCGCCTTACAATTATTAAGGGATCATAAGTTATATGCCAAGTTTAGTAAGTGTGAGTTCTGGATGAAGCAAGTGACATTTCTTGGTCATGTTATTTCTAAAGATGGATTGGCGGTAGACTCTTCTAAGATTGAAGCCATCCAACATTGGGAACAACCTCGAACTCTCAATGAAATCCAAAGTTTTCTGGGTATGGCTAGTTATTACTGCCGATTTGTCAAAAATTTCTCAAAAAATACTGCACCACTTAATCAGCTAACTCGGAAGGATGTGCCCTTTGTATGGAGCAATGAATGTGCACACACCTTCAAGAAGTTGAAGGAATGTCTAACCTCTGCACCAATCCTAACCTTACCCGTAATGGGAAAAAGTTTTGAAGTTTACACTGATGCTTCAACCATAGGGCTGAGATGTGTTCTAATGCTGGAAGGAAAAGTTGTTGCCTATGCATCCAAACAATTGAGAAACCATGAAAGCAACTATCCAGTTCACGATTTGGAGCTTGCTGCAGTAATTTTTGCTCTGAAGCTGTGGAGGCATTATCTTTATGGCAGTCAATTCATTGTATATTCCGATCACCAGAGTTTGAAATACTTGTTTTCATAAAAATAATTGAACATGAGGCAAAGAAGATGGTTGAAATTTGTCAAGGATTATAACTTTAAAATTGAATACCACCCAGGAAAGGGCAACACTGTTGCAGATGCTCTCAGTAGAAACCCTGTGGCTCAGATGGCATGTTTAATGGTTAAAGAATGGAGGCTTTTGGAGGAATTCTCTACACTAAATCTAGAATCCAAACCACAGGAAGATAAGGTCATGATAGCAAATCATAGAGTCCAATCTAATTTGATGCAAATCATAACACAACAAGACAATGATCTCGCATTGATTGAAATCAGGGAAAACTTGAATTCTAAACCAGATTTTTGTATTGACACTCAATGGAACCTTCGATTTCGGTCAAGATTGTGTGTGCTAGATAATTCAGAGATCAAGAAGCAAATGTTGGAAGAAGCACACCGAACTTATTATACCATCCACCCTGGAACTATCAAGATGTACCAAGATCTCAAGAAAAACTTCTGGTGGTGCAACATGAAGAAAGTCATTACAAGTTTCATAGCAAAGTGTCTGACCTGCCAAAAGATTAAGGCTGAACACCAGAAATCGGCAGGGAAATTAAAGCCTCTGGAGATACCTGAGTGGAAATGGGACAGCGTGGGCATGGATTTTATTATAGGATTACTCAAGACTCGTGGAGGATATGATGCAATATGGGTAATAATTGATCGACTCACCAAATTAGCTCATTTTCTGGCTGTAAAGAGCAAATGGTCTGTTAATATCCTGGCAGCATTGTATTTGAAGGAGATCATTCGATTACATGGAATTCCAAAAGACATTATCTCTGATCGTGATGCAAGGTTCACTTCACATTTCTGGAAGGAACTATAGGAAGCTTTGGGGACCAAATTGAAATTTAGTGCAACTTTTCATCCCCAAACTGATGGACAAACTAAAAGGTTAAATCAAGTTGTGGAAGACATGTGCTGATCTTGTGCACTGAAATTCGGAAGGATTGAAACAATCACTTACCAATCATGGAGTTTGCTTATAGCAACAGCTACCAGAGCACCATTCAGATGGCACCTTTTGAGGCTCTGTATGGTAGGCAGTGTAGATCACCCATCTGCTGGGTAGAGTGGAATGAACAACAAATTTTGGGACCAGACATGATTCAAGAAACATCAGAAATTATAAAGATAGTCCAAGGAAAGATGAATGATGCTCAGGATCGCCAGAAAAGTTATGTCGATCAATGCAAAAGAGAATTGGAGTTCCAGCAAGGGGATCATGTTTTTCTAAAAGTATCATCTTGAAGAAGAATATGCAAATTCGGAGTTAAAGGCAAGCTTAGTCCGCACAATATCGAACCATTTGAAATTTTAAGGAGAGCTGGAGTAGTGACTTATCAGCTTGCTCTACCCCCTCAGTTATCTAATGCACATGATATTTTTCGTATATCTATGCTGTGAAAATATGTATATGATCCGTCCTATGTCATTGAATATGAAGATCAGAATGTGCAAAGTAACTTATCATACGAAGAAAAGCCAGTTCAGATCCTCAACCGAAAAATCAAGCAACTCCGGAATAAGGAAGTGCCCTTAGTAAGAGTTCAATGGAGTCGGCGAGGTTAAGAAGAAGCAACATGAGAATTAGAAGATGCTATTAAGAGCAAATATCCAGAGTTATTTGCAAGTTAGTAGTTGATACTAGTTGAATTTGGAGGGCCAAATTCTTTTCTAGTGGGGGAGAGATGTAACACCTCGATTTTATTTATAAAAATAAATGGCCATTTGTGTATAATACATGTTGACGTTCTGATTAGTTTAAATTATAACGCACTCTGCCAGTTCTAAAATAATCATTAGAGATGAGCACACATGAGTTGCATAAATGGGCAACCTAAATGAATAAGATTTTGTTTATACAAAAAGGATTAAACAAAATAAAAGGGGATTGTATTATATATATATATATTTATATGTACATATATATATATATATATATTTGTTTAATGACATAATGATTACGCAAGGTAATCACTATTCACTGACTATTCCCTTACGTAACCACAATTACATACCCACACTGTTACGTGTTAACAGTGGGTAAAATCCCTCACGGAGCCCATCTCCACTGTACACGATTTCAAGCATGCCTTCTTCCCTTTCGAAGATAAACTCTACATATAAACACCCCCCCTAGTAATCCTTATCCGACCATCGTCCATTGCTACTACTTTATCTACTACTGCTGCTACTGCTTTGTCTACTACTGCTGCTACTGCTTTGTCTGCTACTGCTACTGCTGCTTCACTAAAGCCTGAGGAAGAAGAAGAAGGAAGGAGCTCCAGAAGCTCTATTCTTATTATTCCCACTTTTCCCCTGGATAAGGTAGGAAATATCATTTCCTTTTCTCCCTCTTCAATTGTTATTCCCCAAACATCACTGCTCTAAACACTTATTAGAGTCAAAGATAGTCTTGGCATTATACCCTAAACCCACCGTTTGAAGCCTCAACCCACTTATTCTGAAAAACAGAACCCAATTTTTGTGAACCGCCAGAATTGTTCGACCAACCGATCAATTCGGTCGACCGATCCCCCCCTTTTTTAACCACCCAGGAGAGAGAAAGAAGAGTGATGGGGGGCTTATAGCCTCCCACATTCCTAGAAAACCATGTACAATTGTAGTATAGTCCTTGCTCTTCTATTCGTGCTCATTTATTTCCATTCCCAGGGCCGAAAAAGTGGTGTGATTCGCGTACGTACAAATCTAGTTTTTACCAAAATTGGTCGATCGAAACCAGAGATCGGTCGACCGATATCACCAGTCTGGTCAACCGACTTTGTCTTTCCGGTCAACGGATCCTACAGTCCAACCGAGAAACTAGCACTGGCTAGGTCGGTCGACCGACTTTCCTATTCCGGTCGACCGATTCTCCCCTGGAACCCAGAATAAATGCCAGCCATTTCGGTCGACAGATTTTACAGTCAGAACCCAGAAATCAGCACTGGCTAGGTCAGTCGACCGACCCTGCCATTTCGGTCGACCGAACTTATGTTTTTCAGACATGACTGCTTCTTCTAGATGTGTCAGCAGGAACCCTGCGAAACCGAAACTCATACCTTATTTACATAAGTAAAAAATACTTATGATATTACATGAAAATAAGGAAGTACCCCCCATTTGAATCCAATAAAAATATCAAAAAAGTTATATCTCTTACCAATAAAAAGTCAACCCTCCCACTGAAGAAGAAAATCACAATTTTGGTGATTCCATCAAAATAACGTCTTTCTAATCTCTCATAATTTGGCCTATCTGAAAGTCTCATAATTCAAATAAACCTAGTAGAATGCTAGAAATCTAAAGTCTGGTGAAAAATGATAAACATGCATAAGACTTCTCCAAGGAGTTCCTCTCCTACTGAAACAGAAGTCAAACATGCCCTACCCTTCTGGTCAACTGATTTCCTCTTAAGTTTATGCATGTTGTTCCAACTTGCTTCTTTCCCATATTTCTTATATAGCTTTATATTATTTAAACTTGGACCAACCTAACTAGCTAGCCTTAGTTTGGCTTGCTATCACTTTACTCTCACATTGAACTTGCTTTAATATTAATGTTACTGCAAGATCTGCCCGAGCTATATTAAAAGACTGATCAAATGAAAATGGTGACACTTGGGTCTTCGGACTCTACTAGACCAATGCCTGTGCAATGGGGCGATCCAGTCCTGGGAGGAGCACCCAAACTCGGCCACTGAATCGATCAATTCGAATTGTACCTGTCGAGAATGGATGTACTGGGTGTTTGGCACAACACCACCTACTGCTAAATTTAGTCTACATTTCCATGAACTGTATTATGTCATGAACTTCTTTATTGATTAGTTACGAACAAATTCTTTTATGATATCTTCATCGAACTGTACTTCAATATCTTTGTTGCATCCTCTTATTGACCGGTATATATATTGTTCCTTTCCTACTACTGTCTGACTTACTGTTATTATAAATGGCAATTTCTTACTGAGCATAATTTCTTATAAATCCTACTTTCCTTTCAAGCATCTCAGATGGGTCTGACTCGCCAAGGGATTGTGCTCCGAGTGATCCATAAATTAGCAAACCTTACTCCTTTTTAGACTATGTCACTTATGTTGTTGTATATTTTAATTCTAAACTATCGGCACATGTAATATATTATTCCACTGTAACTTTCTACGTATATGCAAGACCGTCCCGGCTTGTATTATCTCAATCTTTCTATCACCTCCGAAAATGGTATATGAGTAGGACCTCACAGCCTCGACCTTGGCGGGATCCGCCGCCTCTCCTGCACCTGAAACCACGTGATCGAGAAAGTGCACCTCCTTTAACCAAAATTCACATTTGTTGAGTTTGGCATAAAGTTGGTGACTCCTCAGTGCCTCTAACAATAGCCTCAAGTAAACCTCATGCTCCTCTGCCGTCGCTGAGTACACTAGGACGTCGTCTATGAACACTACCAGAAACATGTCTAGGTACTCTCGGAACACGCTGTGCATCATCTCCATGAAGCCTGCCGATGCATTCCTGAGCCCAAAAGGCATCACGACAAACTCAAAGTGGCTGTAAAGGATATGGAAGGCTGATCTGGCCATATCTAACTCTCGGATCCTCAACTGGTAGTAGCCTGATCTCAAGTCAAACTTCGAGAACACTGAAGCTGACTGCAACTAGTCAAACAAGTCATCAATCTTGGGCAATGGATACTTGTTCTTCACTGTAACCTTGTTCAGCAGCCGATAATTGATGCACATCCTGAGACTGCCATCCTTCTTCTTCACAAACAACACAGGCGCACCCCAAGGCGAAGGGCTCGGACGAATGAATCCCTTCTCGAGTAACTCATTGAGTTGGTGCTTCAACTTCTGCAGCTTTGTTGGCGCCATCCGGTACGGTGCCTTGGACATAGGCATCGTCCCCGGAAACAGCTCAATGGAGAAATCTACCTCCCGCTCCGGCAGTAAACCATGTAGATTCTCCAGAAACACGTCAACAAAATCACAAACAACAAGTACATCTGAAACAGATAGCTCGCTAGAATCTGAGAAACTCACAGAAGCAAGGTAAGCTATACAACCATCTCGGATCAGGCGCCAAGCTCTACAGAAGGAAACAAAGGGTTGGCAGGTAGACCGGGTACCTCGGAAGCAAAGCACAAGTGCTCTAGGTATCTCGAACCGTACGGTCTTCTGCTGATAGTCCACCAACGCAGAGTGTGCCTCCAACCAATCCATGGATGGCATCAAAGTCATGGATCTGTAAGGAAAACAGTTGGCTGGTAGAAGGTGGCTCTGTACCTCGACGGTGACACCCTCTAGGTAACCCAAGGTACGTACGTAGTCACCTGTCGAAAGCTCAATAGCTAGGTCACAGGTCCGCTCCGGAGCAAACGCAGTAAGGGAACCAAAGAACTCCTCTGAAGCAAAATAATGTGTATCATTGGGATCAATCAAAACACGTGCAGCTCTACCAAAGATTGGAATCGTATCGACGACCAGATTAGAGGCCTCCGCCGCCTCTCTAGTGATGTTCATCATCGACCGCGACCACGTCCTCGCTGAGGCTAATATTGGTGCTACTGGCGCTGCTAAGGTGGCTGAAACTGCCCCTGGTGCTGCTGCTGACGCTGCGCCTGCTAGGGTGGAGGGTACTAAGTCTGCGGTGCCTACTGCGAGTACTGTTGAGGTGCTAATTGTTGCTGCCCCTACCTCAACAGACACTCCCGCCTGAAGTGACTCGGCTGCTCGCAGTGAAAACAACCCGTGCCCTGCTAACTCTGCTCTGTACCCTACTGCACTAACAACTCCACTGTCTACTCTAGATGATGTCGGCATTGAGGTGATTACTGGTAACGCCATCTACCCCCTCGTGTGAACAACTTCTTCAACTTCGAGATTAGGCCAGCGTCGCTTGTGCCTGAAGAAGAAGAAGAAGTTACACTCCCTCGGCTACCCGAAGGATGCTAGTATGAGGTGGACCTCACCAAACCTCCTCCCTACTGTGGCTGGAACCAACACTCCCTCTCTAAGGCGGTAGAGCTGGCCACTACCAACGCCATGGTGTCGCAGAGGTGGCCAGCCATGGCCCACCTTAACTCCGAGCATAACCCACTAATGAACCACTCAGTGCGAGCCTACTCACTAGTGGCTATGTGGGGGACATGTTGCAAAAGTTGTACGAACCTCTGGTGCACAGTCAGCACTCACTGCGTCAACTCATGAAACTGGTCCGTCCTCTCACGGCGTACGTAGTCGGGGAAGTACTCGCTGTGAAAGACATCCAGAAACTGCTCCCAAGCTATCTGGTCTAGCCTTTGTCCTGAAAATAGGTCTGCCTCACTGTCCTCCACCACTTGTGGGATGACGCCTTCAGCTGATAAACTTCCAGTTAGACATGATCCTACTCTGCTCAGTCCATGGTCTCGAAAGTATGCTCGAGCTCATGGACCCAACTCTCTGCTCAGTCTGGATCATAGTCACTGTAAAAAGTCAGAGGCCGAAGATGAAGGAACCTCTCTAGGAGTGCTGTGTGGTCCTCAGGTGCTGCTGCCACTACTAGAGTCTGCTACCGTACCACAGATGGTACCTCTGGCTGAATGGGTGCTGCCTGCGGAGTCGCTGGTGGCTGCTACTCTGCTGCCATCCCTGCAAATAGCTGACCTCCTACTGGCATTTACTGGTACTGCCAAGGGGCCTAGAACATCACTCTCCACCACTGCTCCATAACCTCTGGCAGTGGCGGGGGTGGGTACCACTGCTACTGCTGTGCTCCCTGTTGCAATGGAACACCCTACTGGTCAACCTGTTGAGGCTGAGAATCTACCGGTGAGTGCTCGGTTGCAACCGACTCGTTGGCTCCGCGTCCTGATGCTCCATCAGCTCTCTGACTTGTCTGTATCTACGTGGAGGCATGTCTTGTGACACAAACTATTAATCATGTTGACAGATTAACTCGTTGGCTAGCAGTGTTACTTGTACCTCCTATGGGACTTTGTGTTGTCACTTAGTTCCATTAAAAGTCTTGATAGACCCCTTGCTCTGATCCCATTGTAATAGCTCTGACGTCTAGACTCCCGGCTCCCGCAAGAATCTTACTGGTAGTCCCATCGCCCACGGGCCCGAAGAGCCGAAAGGGTTAACGGACTAGCCTAACAAGATATGTAACAGAAGTAAGTAACAACAACAAGCACTAAAATGTACTAACAAGTGAAGGAAAAGCATCCAACACATAGTACGAGTCTATGTAGCGTATTGACCATTCAGATCGTGGTTGTGGAGGCTGGTGTATGGCCTTTGGTGGGTGTTTCAAGTGTTTACGTAGGTTGTGGGGCTTCATGGGCCGATAGATTGGCCCAAAGCACCCACTGGTTCACTGTTTGTGAACGCGACAGGGCTGGACGTCGCGTTCTTAACGTGACGGTCCTGAGTGTCACGTTCTTGTTGCCGCCGATTTGAGTCTTCGTTTGCATGTCCGCCACGTGGCGCGCACTGGGCAACCCAGTGGTGTCAGCAGTGAGAAGCGATGGCCTCCTGCGTCGCGTTCTTGTCGCGATGGTAGGGTGCATCGCGTTCTTGACTCTGAGACTCTGAGGTGCTTTTAACTTAGGTCGGCTGAACAGAGCTCAGAACGCTCTACTCGGCCAGGAAGGGATTGTTGCATAGGATTTTGGGCGATTTGGAGTTTTCAGACCATTTTTTGGCGTGGTCTCGCCGCGAGGACGTGCTACGGAGAGGGGGGAAACGTCGGGGTATCGCCGTTCTTCACGTTCTTCACGAAGGTAGGGAGTATCGCCCTGTTTCTCGTTGTAGATTGCATGTTTAGCTTGTTTTACATGTTGTAGATGGTAGATACCATGCTAGTGTAATCTTTAGAGCTTGAATATATGAGTTTCATGGTAGATAACATGGTTTGCATGGGGATTCCAGAGATGGAATCTCGATTTTAGGTCGCTGCCTGTGAAGGAGACAGACCTGCCTATCGTGTTCAGAACGTGACAGCCCGACCCGTCACGTTCTTCTTCAGAACGCGCCGTATCGAGGCATTACGTTCTGAAGGCGACAGTGGACCCCGTCGTGATAAGGATTCCGAGGGCAATAGGTTTGCACATGGATACGTGATTATCAAATTTTGATATGTGTTGTGCATGATAATGGTAAGCGGTGCATTGGCATATGTGGAGTTCGAGGAAAGTGTTGTTCACGTGGTTGACGTGTTGTTCACGTGGTTTGAGCGGTGTTCACGTGGTTTGTGTGTGCGTGGCGAGTAGTATGATGCCTACCGTGGTTAGCTCTCCAGTGGGGAGCCCCAGATTTTGTGTGAGCCAGGCACGTGAGTTTTGGGGCTTGTCTCAGTACTTGTGTACCATCGAGGTCTGTGTCGTCTTCCTGGACACCGTCACTCTTGTGTAGAGTTGTACGTCCGGCTGAGGGAAAGACGGCAGTGGGACAATGACTTGTGAGAGTTTATGTTTTGTCACTTGTAATGCACTCATGGTTGGGGGTTACGGACACCAGTAAACGTACTGGGCCCTAGCTAGTCCTGTTTTCTAGTGCCTCACGTTAGGGAGCTTTGGCCGCAGTCCCTAAAGGTGCCAAGCATGGGCCTACGGCAGTGTGGTCCGCAGGAGTGGTGTTGGTTGGTCTCCACAGTTTCTTGGCTTGTTCTAGTGGAGCGGCAGCTGTACCTTTCATCCGTGGCTGCGATACTAAGAGGTAGTCCTTTGTGGTTTGTCCGGGTCGGTTGTTGGTGTCGCGAACCAATCTTCGTGGCCCGAGTGTGACGTTTTCCTACTTTAGCACATACACCTGGCGAGGTTTACTGTTTATTTATTAAAGGTTGATTACTGTTAATGGCATGCGGTAAGTAATATTTACAGCTTTAATATCCTACGTAGATAGTTCTATAAATTGCTAGCGTAGCTTCCTGCTTCTGTACTTGTGAGTTTGGTTTTGTTCAGATTTTGGGGGAGTTTCCCTACTGAGCCAATGACTTGCGAGGCTCACCCCTACTCCTTTCATGTGAGAGAGAGCAGAAGACTTCTCGCCCTTCTTCTAGTTCGGAGCCGCACCGTTGTAGAGTTGGGTCTGCACCACCAGTAGTGTAATTTCCTTTCTTTGTACACCTCGGGGTATGCCCCAAGTCGTTGTTGTACTTGTGTCTGGCTACAGTTAAGAAATTGTCTATGTATATTTCATGTAAATATTTGTGAGATGACAATCTTATATATATTTAAGTTGTTTTCTTTATATTTCTACGGACTTATGAATGGTATCCCTTGCGAGGCTACGACTCGTTCGCGGGAGGCAGAGTTGGGTCAAGCTCGTTATTAGGTTAACGGGTTTGAATGACGAGGACCGCTATAGTTGGTATCAGGCAAGGTCCGTGTGAATATAAAGGAATCATAAATTTACATAGCATGTTCTCTACTTTAGCCCACTGCTGGTAGTTGACCCTAGTTTTGTATTGATTTGTTGTATGTTGTGTGGTTGGAATGATATTTGTGCAGGATCAAAAATGGCAGACATGAGAGATTGGGGAGGTGGTGGAGATGAGCCGGAGGAGACCATACAGCAGATGATAGAGAGATTATGGGAAAGCATCATAGATATTCAGACGAGGCTGGATCATCAAGCACCAGTACAGCTGGCAGCAGTGGTACCACTGATTGCAGAGGAGGCAGTACCAGTAGCACCACCCCCACCACCACCAGGAGTTGAGGTACCACCCGTTGTGCCCATACTCCCAGCAGTACCAGTACGGCTAGCTAGTGCAGAAGAGTCTATGTCATTTGTGGAGAGGTTCTTGCGGTTGGATCCCCCTACCTACTCCGGAGGCCCCAACTCAGACACAACGGAGCACTGGGTGCACGAGACAGAGAGAGTGTTTGTCACTATGAGGTGTCCTCAGGCAGACAGGGTGATACTGGCTACATATCAGCTACGAGGCTTTGCACAGGAGTGGTGGAGGTTAAAGATGCAGACAGTGTTTGCAGAGAGGACAGAGGACACCATCACCTGGCCAGAGTTTTTGACGGTATTGAACGACACTTTCTTCCCAGTTCAGATACAGCAGTCCAAGAGGGAGCAGTTCCAGACATTGTAGCAGGGGAATCTATCAATGTTAAGAGTACCAGATGAGGTTCATGGCGCTGAGTAGGTATGCTCCATATGTGGTTACTGATAATGTGATGATGGTGTAGTATTTCATTATAGGTCTGCGATCAGAGCTACAGGATGCAGTGATTCCCCTCATGTGCAGGACGGTGGAGGAAGCAGCACAGAGAGCAGCTATACTAGAGAGGACTGTTCGGGCTAGGCAGGGGCAGTCCCAGTCAGGATGTTCAAGTAGTTTTCGGATTCTCCAGCAGTCTACAAGCATCAGCAAGGGTAAGACACCCTCAGGAGCTTTGTCATCATCAGGATTTGCCAAGTGGGGTAACAAATTGAAGAAGATATTTAGAGGAGGACGAGGTGGTGGCAGGCAGCAAGGTTATCAGCAAGGCCGAGGTTATAGGCTAGCTCTGGAGGAGTCGCAGTAGAGCACAGCAGGGTAGCCCACAACTTTTCTAGTCTTTAGGTGTTATAATTATGGGCAACTAGGACATTTAGCAAGAAATTGTCTACATCCTCGAGAGTACAGTTATGGCAGAGGAGCACAACAGCAGTAGTAGCCAGTAGAGCGAGGCAGAGGTGCACCTTTCCAGAGAGGAGGACATGGTCGAGTTATGACAGTCACTAGAGCTCAGACAGAGGCATCCAATTTAATTGAAGGTATATTACCCCTTTTTGACTTTTCTGCTAGAGTGTTGATTGATCTGGGTGCTTCGCATTCATTTATTTCCGAGGATTTTATGGATAGCATGGTACATCCCCTAGAAGAAAGGCAGTGTGAGTTGATTGTAGAGGTTCCCTCAGGTGGTTTCATGCTTACTTCCTATTTCTTAGATGAGGTTCCGATAGTAATTCAGAGGAATCAGATGCGAGCAAGATTGTATGCTCTTTCATTGAAAGATTATGATGTGATTTTGGGGATGGATTGGTTGGAAGCCTATGGGGCATTGGTGGATTGTAGAAAGAAGAGAGTCAGATTTTGCAGGCCTGGTGGAGCAGTGTTTGAGTTTCAAGGTATGCCCTTCTACACTCCTAAGATTTTTTATTTCTGCACTTAGGGCTAGAAGGTTGATTAATGCGGGGTGTGTAGCGTACCTTACTTCAGTTAGTCTAGTAGAGTCCAGTAAGTCTATTGATATGGTACCGGTAGTTAGAGAGTTTGCAGACGTGTTTCCAGAGGAGTTGCCAGGGTTAACTCCACATAGGGAGGTGGATTTCACAGTCGAGTTGCAGCCAGGCAGTATGCCGATTTCAAAAGCACCCTATAGAATGGCACTGGCAGAGTTGAAAGAATTGAAGAAGCAATTGCAGGAATTATTAGAGAAAAGTTTTATCAGACCCAGTCACTCACCATGGGGAGTACCAGTGTTATTTGTCAGAAAGAAAGATAGTAGTTTGAGAATGTGTATTGATTACAGGAAATTGAACAAGGTTACAATTAAAAATAAGTATCCACTTCCCAGAATAGATGATTTATTTGATCAGCTTTGTTGGCCCTTTTGGTACGACAGCAAGCTAACCTAGAGGGGGGGTGAATAGGTTTTTCTGAAATCTAAAAGAGAAACTTAAACACAGAAAATTATCACATGGAAGTTTGGTTAGTTTAGTGTGATAAAGAGTAGCATTGCGGAAGTAAATAAACAATCACACAAATAACACAAGAGATTTATCCTGGTTCGGCCCTTCCCATATAGAAGTCCTACGTCCAGTCCCTAAGCAACCTCTTGGGATTTTACTAACCCAGGGTACAGTCTCTCTCTAGGACAATACAACACTCAGCACCCCAACTGGTCTTCTTCTCTTTCCCAGGCAAGAAGGCAACCCACTTCTTTTACAGGTCAAGAAGCCAACCTCCTGGTACAAACCCCAGTGCAGTTCTGCTAGACTTAAACCCCCAGCTAGGTTCTACACTGTATACAGTCCTATAGCTGGACAAAGATCTTTCTTAGAAAAGAAAGAACAAAGGTGAGAGTTAGAACAAATGAACACCAACTAAAAGAAACTCTCAGCGAAAAGACTCTCTCCCCAGATTACAAAGATGCACATAAAGAGAGTGAAGAGAGGAGAAGGAGCTTGAAGCTTGTGGACTTCAAATGTTTGAACACTTCCTCTTGGGCTCGGGCTCTTTCCCTCTTTTCCTTTGAGTGTATATGGAGTTGAGGTTCCTCATAGGATGTACACTCTTAAAAAATCTTCAGGAAAGCTCTTTTCCTTTTCTTCAGCCTTGCTTCATCTTTTATATGAGCAACTTTGAACAAATCCATTGAAGTTCTAGCCATTGCTCATCTTCTTTTTCTTCTGATATTTTGTGGTCTACGAGGTCTGCAAGCATAGAAGAAAGTGTTTAGATAAAAGAGTGTTTCTATCAAAAAGGTTCATACCTCTGTGTTTCCTGTTGTCTCCTAGAAGTGGTAGGTAAGCTCTTTTTGTTCTGACGAGAGAGAAGAGATCTGGAAAGATAAAAGAGATCTTCTGTCAGAAGTATATTTGAATTTTCACTAGATGCCAAAACATTTTGAAATATAAAGAAAATCGATGTTTAAGTGAAATCCATATTTTCAAGCAAATCCATGTTTTGAGTAAATCCATGTTTTCAAGCTAATCCATGTTTCACTTATCAAATCCATATTTGAAGAAAATCCATGTTTTCAAGCGAATGCATGTTTCACTTATCAAATCCATGTTTGAAGCAAATCCATGTTTTCAAGCGAATCTAGGTTTCACTTATCAAATCCATGTGAGAGGCAAATCGATGTTTCACTTATCAAATCGATGTGAGAGGCAAATCAATGTTTTACTTATCAAATCGATGTAAGAGGCAAATCCATGTTTTCAAGCAAATCGATGTTGCAGTGAAATCCATGTTTTCAAGCAAATCGATGTGGCACTTTGTGAACTGAAATCGATATGTATTGAATGAACATCAATTTAGTTTTTTAGTGCAAAACACACAACGATAATTCCATAAATTTATATTATTAGGAAATATAAATTAAATATATTTAATAATATTTATTAATCATAAGTTTTGTTATCACAAAATATCATAATTTATATTTATTAGGAAAACATGATATTAAATGTATTTAATAATATTTAAATTTTTGTTATCACCAAATATAAGGGTAAAATATAGAGTGGTTCAACAATCTCCCCCTTTTTGGTGATGACAAAATTTATGAGAATTTTCTGACAAAAATATTTAAAGCAAAAATACAAAAAATTCATAGATAATGCATACTCTCCCCCTTTTTGTCACTAACAAAAAAAGGAAGGATCTTACCATGCATTCTCTCCCCCTTTGTGAAATTTCTTATCATTGAGGGGTTCAACAATGATTGACATTAATGAATAACTCCCCCTTAGTCTGTGCTCCCCCCTGAATGAGAGACTCCACCTGAATGAGACTTGCAAATAATTGTTAGTAATATTAAAATTTAAAAAATAAATTAATGACTACTCCCTCTTCAAATATGAGTTGGATGAAGAGCTGGCAGTCACCAATGCCTTGGGCATCCTTTGTTCCTGATGCTCCAAGGCTATCCTGCAAATAAACTACTCAGAAGTAGGTACCCAAATCTTTTTGGGTCCTTGATGGTTAGATGCATAAAAATATCTTTTCGGGATCCATACTAGGTGCCTTGTTGTGCAGGTGTTTACTGTGTGTCCTAATTTATTGCAATGAGAACGACAATGAATATAAACTATTTTGCAGTTCTTATTATTTTTATGATGTCTGTTTAGAACACAATTTTTAAAAACTTTTTCTTTTACAGGGGCCTTTTTCTGAGACAACATGGTTTCTTTTACAAATTTTGGTAATGGATATTTTTCAGGAATTATGACTTGTTTTCCTTTTTAGGAGGTTTGTATCCAAGACCTTGTTTATTGTTTTCTGATTTTGATCCTTTTAAACATAGATCTAGAGATGTTTTTCCTTTAGTTAACTTCCTAACTGATTCTTTTAAATAAGATTTTCTTCAGTTAGAGTTTTTAATTTTTCTTCTAACTCTAATTTTTCATTATCCTTATTTTTTAAATCTTCATTCAAAGATAAATGTTCTCTTTACTGTCCTTTATTGTTTTTCTAGCTGTTCCATTTCAGATTTAAGATCTGAATTGGTGTTTCTAAGCAAGTAGTGTTATTTTGAGAATTTTTAATTCTTTACAACACGTTTATGTTTTTTCATAAAGTTCATTAAAGACTTCCCTCTAAGTCTTCAGACTCTGACCCTGAATCAGTGCATGAATCAAGAAATGGGTCAGAATGTATCTTTTATATGAGCAACTTTGAACAAATCCATTGAAGTTCTAGCCATTGCTCATCTTCTTTTTCTTCTGATATTTTGTGGTCTACGAGGTCTGCAAGCATAGAAGAAAGTGTTTAGATAAAAGAGTGTTTCTGTCAAAAAGGTTCATACCTTTGTGTTTCCTGTTGTGTCTCCTAGAAGTGGTAGGTAAGCTCTTTTTGTTCTGACGAGAGAGAAGAGATCTGGAAAGATAAAAGAGATCTTCTGTCAGAAGTATATTTGAATTTTCACTAGATGTCAAAACATTTTGAAATATAAGAAATCGATGTTTAAGTGAAATCCATATTTTCAAGCAATCCATGTTTTACTTAAGAAATCCATGTTTGAAGTAAATCCATGTTTTCAAGCTAATCCATGTTTTCACTTATCAAATCCATATTTGAGAAAATCCATGTTTTCAAGCGAATGCATTTTTCACTTATCAAATCCATGTTTAAGCAAATCCATGTTTTCAAGCGAATCTAGGTTTCACTTATCAATCCATGTGAGAGCAAATCGATGTTTCACTTATCAAATCGATGTGAGAGGCAAATCGATGTTTCACTTATCAAATCGATGTGAGAGGCAAATCATGTTTCACTTATCAATCGATGTAAAGGCAAATCCATGTTTTCAAGCAAATCGATGTTGCAGTGAAATCCATATTTTCAAGCAAATCGATGTGGCACTTTGTGACTGAAATCGATATGTATTGAATGAACATCGATTTAGTTTTTTAGTGCAAAACACACAACGATAATTCCATAAATTTATATTTATTAGGAAATATAATATTAAATATATTTAATAATAAATTAATCATAAGTTTTGTTATCACAAAATATCATAAATTTATATTTATTAGGAAAACATGATATTAAATGTATTTAATAATATTTAAATTTTTGTTATCACCAAAATAAGGGTAAAATATAGAGTGGTTCAACAATCTCCCCCTTTTTGGTGATGACAAAATTTATGAGAATTTTCTGACAAAAATTTAAAGCATAAAAATACAAAAAATTCATAGATAATGCATACTCTCCCCCTTTTTGTCACTAACAAAAAAAGGAAGGATCTTACCATGCATTCTCTCCCCTTTGTGAAATTTCTTACCATTGAGGGGTTCAACATGATTGACATTAATGAATAACTCCCCCTTAGTCTGTGCTCCCCCTGAATGAGAGACTCCACCTGAATGAGACTTGCAAATAATTGTTAGTAATATTAAAAAATTAAAAAATAAATTATGACTACTCCCTCTTCAAATATGAGTTGGATGAAGAGCTGGCAGTCACCAATGCCTTGAGCATCCTTTGTTCCTGATGCTCCAAGGCTATCCTGCAATAAACTACTCAGAAGTAGGTACCCCAACTTTTTGGGTCCTTGATGGTTTAGATGCATAAAAAATCTTTTCGGGATCCATACTAGGTCCTTGTTGTGCAGTGTTTACTGTGTGTCCTAATTTATTGCAATGAGAACGACAATGAATATAAACTATTTTGCAGTTCTTATTATTTTATGATGTCTATTTAGAACACAATTTTAAAAACTTTTTCTTTTACAGGGCCTTTTTCTGAGACAACATGGTTTCTTTTACAAATTTTGGTAATGGATATTTTTCAGGAATTATGACTTGTTTTCCTTTTTCAGGAGGTTTGTATCCAAGACCTTGTTTATTGTTTTCTGATTTTGATCCTTTTAAACATAGATCTAGAGATGTTTTTCCTTTAGTTAACTTCCTAACTGATTCTTTTAAATAAAGATTTTCTTCAGTTAGAGTTTTTAATTTTTCTTCTAACTCTAATTTTTCATTATCCTTATTTTTTAAATCTTCATTCAAAAGATAAATGTTATCTTTACTGTCCTTTAATTGTTTTTCTAGCTGTTCCATTTCGGATTTAAGATCTGAATTGGTGTTTTCTAAGCAAGTAGTGTTATTTTTGAGAATTTTTAATTCTTTTACAACACGTTTATGTTTTTCATAAAGTTCATTAAAGACTTCCTCTAAGTCTTCAGACTCTGACCCTGAATCAGTGCATGAATCAAGAAATGGGTCAGAATGTACCTCATCTAGTCCTACCATGAGGGCTAGAATTACCTGCTCTTTTTCATATTCTGAGCTTGATGATTCTGAAGTTGTGGCTTCTTCATTGTCCCAAGCAGCATCCAGGTCTTTTCTTTTGAATTTGAAAATTTATTATACATAGTAGTAATGTTTTCGTTTGGAAGCATTTTAAAATGTTCGTATTGTGAAACAAGAATATCTATCCTAGTTTGTTTTACTTTATCTGTTCCTTCATAAGTTATCTGCACTTTATCCCACATTTCTTTAGCAGATTTATATGCAGATAATCTACTAATTTCATTTTTGGATAAAGCAGAACATAAATAGTTCTTTGCTTTAAAATTTAGAGATAGTTTATTCTTATCAACTACTGTAATGGCAGTAGTGCCTACAACAGGGACAACGACAAAATCACCTACCTCTATTACCTGCCATAGATCAAAGTTTGTGCCTCAAATGAAGCATTCCATTCTCATTTTCCAGTTGTTTGGTAATCTTTTCCATCTAAGAGTGGAGGTCTGATGACTGATTGACCCTTAGTAAATCCTTGAGCTGCCATGGATCTTCTCTAAGATCGTTGAATCTTCTTGATTGATCAGAGAACCTCGCTCTGATACAACTTGTTGGCCCTTGGTACGACAGTAAGCTAACCTAGAGGGGGGGGGGTGAATAGATTTTTCTGAAATCTGAAACAGAAACAAAACTTAAAACAGAAAATTATAACTTGAAAGTTTGTTAGTTTAGTGTGATAAAGAGTAGCAATGCGGAAGTAATAAACAATCACACAAATAACACAAGAGATTTATCCTGGTTCGGCCCTTCCCATATGGAATCCTACATCCAGTCCCCAAGCAACTTCTTGGATTTTACTAACGAAGGTACAGTCCCCCTCAAGGACAATACAACACCCAACACCCCAGCTGGACTTCTTCTCTTTTCCGGGCAAGAAGGCACCCACTTCTTTTACAGGTCAAGAAGCCAACCTACTGGTACAAACCCCAGTGCGGTTCTGCTAGACTTAAACCCCCAGCTAGGTTGTACATTGTATACAGTCCTACAGTTGGGCAAAGATCTTTCTTAGAAAAGAAAGAACAAAGTTGAGAGTTAGAACATATGAACACCAACTAAAAGAAACTCTCAGCGAAAAGACTCTCTCCCTAGATTACAAAGATGCACACAGAGAGAGTGAAGAGAGGAGAAGGAGCTTAAAGCTTGTGGACTTCAGATGTTTGAACAGTTCTTCTTGGGCTCGAGCTCTTTCTCTCTTTTCTTAGAGTGTATATGGAGTTGAGGTTCCTTATAGGATGTACACACTCTTAAAACTTCAGGAAGCTCTTTTCCTTTTCTTCAGCCTTGCTTCATCTTTTATGAGCAGCTTTGAACAAATCCGTTGGAGTTTCTAGCCATTTCTCATCTTCTTTTTCTTCTGATATTTTGTTGTCTACAAGGTCTGCAAGCATAGAAGAAAGTGTTTAGATAAAAGAGTGTTTCTGTTAAAAAGGTTCATACCTCTATGTTTCCTGTTGTCTCCCAGAAGTGGTAGGTAAGCTCTTTTTGTTCTGACAAGAGAGAAGAGATCTGGAAAGATAAAAGAGATCTTCTGTCAGAAGTATATTTGACTTTTCATTAGATGCCAAAATATTTTGAAATATAAAGGAAATCGATGTTTAAGTGAAATCTATGTTTTCAAGCAAATCCATGTTTCACTTATGAAATCCATGTTTGAAGCAAATCCATGTTTTCAACAAATCCATGTTTCACTTATCAAATCCATGTTTGAAGCAAATCCATGTGAGAGGCAAATCGATCTTTCACTTATCAAATCGATGTGAGAGGCAAATTGATGTTTCACTTATCAAATCGATGTGAGAGGCAAATCGATGTTTCACTTATCAAATCGATGTGAGAGGCAAATCGATATTTCACTTATCAAATCGATGTGAAAGGCAAATCGTTGTTTCTCTTATCAAATCGATATGAGAGGCAAATCCATGTTTTCAAGCAAATCGATGTATATTGAATGGACATCGATTTAGTTTTTTTAGTGCAAAACACACAACGATATTCCATAATTTTATATTTATTAGGAAAAATATAATATTAATATATTTAATATATTTAATTAATTATAAGTTTTGTTATCACCATAAATATCATAAATTTATATTTATTAGGAAACATGATATTAAATGTATTTAATAATATTTAATTAATCATAAACTTTGTTATCACCAAAATATAAGGGTAAAATATAGGGTGGTTCAACAAGCTTCAGTCAGCTAGAGTAATTTTTAAGATTGATTTGAGGTCTGGGGATCATCAGTTGAGGATTAAGGATAAAGACATTGACAAGATAGCTTTCAGGACCAGATATGGGCATTTTGAGTTTGTTGTTATGCCATTTGGGTTGACTAATGCGCCGACAACATTCATGAATTTGATGAACAGATATTTCCCCCTTACCTGGATCAGCTCATTGTGGTATTTATTGATGATATATTGGTATATTCAGCATGAGAGGAAGAGCATGCAGCACACTTGAGGATCACATTACAGACTTTGCGAGATCACCAGTTGTATGCCAAGTTTAGTAAATGTGAGTTCTGATTGAAAGAGATTCAGTTTCTGGGTCATGTGATTTCAGGTGAAGGTGTTGCAGTTGATCCGGCCAAGGTAGAGGCAGTGATGAAGTCGGAAGAACCGAAGACAGTGTCAGAGATTAGAAGTTTTCTGGGTTTGGCAGGATATTACAGGCGGTTCATCCAAGATTGCTCGAAGATTGCAGCACCGATGACAAGATTGACAAGGAAAGGAGTACCCTTTCTATGGTCTTCAGATTACAAGCGCAGTTTTTCTAAGTTGAAGAAGAGGCTTACCACAGCACCTATATTGGAGATTCCCTCAGGCAGTGGAGGATTTTTACTATATACAGATGCATCTAGAAGAGGTTTGGGAGTAGTGTTAATGCAGCATGGAAAAGTGGTGGCCTATGCATCCAGGCAACTGAAGAAGCATGAAGAGAATTATCCAACACATGATTTAGAGTTGGCAAAAGTTGTGTTTGCACTGAAGATTTGGTGGCATTATTTGTATGGTGAAAGGTTTGAGATATTTACTGATCACAAGAGTTTGAAGTACATCTTCTCCCAGAAAGATTTGAATTTAGGGCAGCGTAGGTGTATGGAATATTGGAAAGACTATGACTTCAGTTTGGTATATCATCCAGGCAGAGCTAATGTGGTAGCAGATGCATAGAGCAGAAAGGCAGGTATGAGTCATATGATGATCAGATAATGGAAATTGTATGAAGATGTGGTAGAGAATTCATTGTATGTGCCAAATAGTCAGCGGTGAGCAGCGTTAGCAAGCAGTGTAGTGGAACCTTCTTTGTACTGGCAGATAGTAGAAGCGCAAAAAACAGATGAAAATTTAGTTGATATTGTAAGAATGGAGGAGGTTACACTTGATGATGACAACGTGGTCAGACTCAAAGGTCGCTTATATGTTCCAGAAGATGCCGAGGTCAGGCAGAGAGTGTTAGATGAAGCTCACAGGTCCAGATACACCATCCATCCAAGCAGTACGAAGATGTATCAAGACTTGAAGAAGCATTTCTGGTAGCCTAATATGAAGAAAGAAATTGCAGAATTCATAGCAAGAAGCTCAGTATGTCAACAAGTGAAGGCAAAGCACCAGAGGCCAGGAGGACTGTTGCAGCCATTTCCTATTCCACAGTGGAAATGGGATGATATTGCCATGGATTTTGTAGTTGGTTTGTGTCACGCCCCAACGCGGAATATCGGAGCGCGAAGGCAGTTGCAAGAAAAGGTATAGAGCGTATACTAGACATCAAACCGTTGCACATTTGATTAATACTAAAGCAATCTTTCTCATTAATAACTTTCCAAATGTCTAGTTACAACCACTAATATCAGAGCCAATCTACAGGGCCCAATTACATTGCAATGAAAGGAAATACTAACTACAACTCTAAGATAACATAATGACTCGAGGTACTCCTGGCTTCACTCTTGGTCATTCCCTTCCTCGTTGGGGTATGTGTCCATCCTCGGTCTCACCTGAGAACACAACATCAAATAACGTAGGGTGAGCGATAACGCCCAGTAGACTTAAATCTCAGGCTCCAGCAAGCTTTAAATAATTAACGCATTTAATGGCAGAGTGTCTAGAGATAGCAGGTACAAGAGAGTCAAAATATAGTAGAGATAGCACAACAGGTAATAAGATAGCACAATAGCGCGAGATCGAGTATAGTTTCAAAATAGCACAAGTATCGAATATAGCACGAATAGCAGGATGGCCATAGCACAACTAGCACAAGTATGGTAATAGCACGACGAGTATAGCACTTGTTTGTCATTCTAGACATCGAGAGAGTATAGCACGTTTGTGTTTTGATTGTCATATGGATAGTCGAGATAGATAGCACTTGAGTGTAATGCCAAACACTCTGATCATTTAACTCCCATGGGCACTAGCACTTTCGGCGCACATCCCAGGACCAGATCGGACCCTTTATATATTGCCAAGCATTGGTTTATTGTTTATCTTTAGACAATCATCAATGGCCAATATAGAGTACCAGAAATAGATAAGAGCACTAGATGAATAGATGAGATAGTGGAGTGAACGTGAGTAGGTGACAAGTAGAGAGTAGATGAGAGCTAGTGGACATTGCACGTAATACGTCGAGTAATCGGCGATAGTACAGTTGCACAACACGCGCACTTGGTGTTGGTAGTCATGTGGAACTCACGACCCTACCACTGGCCTTGTTATGCACAGTCTAGAGGTCCGGTGTGATTTAAGACGAGAGTGAATCTCTAATAGCCGTTTGGATCATATAGATCCCTAAAGGGTATCATAGGTATTTGGGTACAACCGGCTCGTCGACCATGTGGGAACCCATGATCAGAGGAGACTTATGGAGGCCTTGTGCAAGGGTTCACTAGTCCGGCGAAAGGAATATCCGACAGAGAGTTCACCATAAGCCAAGAAAAGTGTATATAAAACAGGTACTCGACGTTCTAGAGGAATTCTAGAACAGTGGAGCGTCGATATCGAAATATAAAGAACGCAAGAAACGATTACAAGTCCTTTAAAATAGGGCATTTAATGTACTTTATTTCAATAAATTACCAGATATATCATGAGATATTTTCTACAAGATTTCAGCCATAAATGGATGGTTTATGTGTGTGCAAGTGCAAGAGAAATCATAGATAGAAATAGTCGTGAACATGTATTTAAATCATTCAATATAGCACCATTTTTAAGTAGGGTTTTTACTACGGGTATAACGGTAAGAGGCGTAAGGATTTTTAGAAAGCTACAGAAATAAAATTTTATGGACTTCATGCAAAAACCTGTGAAGGCGACTAGCCCAATGATGATGCGACAGGGTAGGCAGATCGCGACATGGTACTGTCGCGACGGCCTGGTGAACGCGACAGGTCTTGTACGGGTCCGCGGCAGGGCTTGCAAATCGGTACTGGAACGCGACGGCTCACCTGTCGCCTTCTTGAATGCGACAGGTAGGTTGTCGCAATCAGGCCCCAGAAAGCGACATGTCGAGGTGTCGCCTTCTGGTTGTCTGCGCCTGACTCTGACAGGAGTCAGACCAGACATTGGATTGCGGACCAGAACATTTAAATTTCGATACAGGGTCTTTTAGAAAATCATAACTAATTATATAGTCAACGAAAAATCATGAAACCAATTGCAAATTAAACTGGACATGTAAGGGTACTTCCAGTAAATCGGAATTAGAGAGAGAGCATGGTTTGAACATGGTTTGAGTATGAACAACAACGTGTAACACAGAACATGACCTAGAGAGCAAGACTGATTTAATTCGAGCAACATGCTCAATGAAATTTAGGCTTTTTAGGGGCAAATGATCCCTAACAATATGAAGTATCTACAGTAAACTTTCGTAGCATGGGATCAAGTATGCACAGAGATTTGAATTAAACATGACACCTCGGGGTTATCATGTTTGCAGTTCTTCAAAAATAAGAGCATTTCTTTCAGCTACAAATGGAAAATATTGTTAAATATAAATGAAGCATGATATCCACATTTGTATGAATCATATTTAAACATCATCAAAAATAAAGATCCACCAATCCCCCTTTTTGATGATGGCAACTATGATTCATTAAACAAATTTTGATTTCTCAAACCAGAGATCTTAAGTTCCATTCACATAATTCCATTGCATACAAAGGAAATGACAGTGACATCTAAATTCTCATCACATCATAACAACTATGTCCTTCAATTTTTTGCTAGCCAAAAAGATCAAGCTAACAAGCACACAGTGTAGTGATTAAGCCAGCAATAATAATAAAAAAGAAACTGGAAAAGTAGCATCTAGTAACATCAAAATAACCCTTCTCACCCCTTGACATCATCAAAAGAGAAAGACATCATGAAGATGAGGAGGGGGAGGAGGAAGAGGAGTAATATGCTTTCAATTGCCTCCATCCTTGCATCTGGAGCACTTAGATTAGATCTCAGTTGAGCTTGCATGGTAGTCCAGTCTTGTTCTGCAAAAGTTCTTCCATCCTTTGAAGGTTTTCATAAATATTTTCTTGGAAGATACTAAAGCCTTGAGTCATGGGTGGAGGAGCAGATGAGGAGCTAGGAACTGTGCCATTCTGCCAAATGTTTCTAAACTCAGTTCAGAGATCTGCTATCTCCTGATCAATATGTGTAGTGTGAGACTTCATTTTTTCCATGTCTTCAACAAATTGAGCAAATGATAGGCGGCACTTGGACACTTGACTCACAACATCTTTTCTAGTTTGAATACTTTGTTGAGTGTTTTCCAAAATAGTAGACAAAATTGCTTGCAAATCAAACTGAAGACTTTGTAGCTGAGTGGAGGCATCACCCAAGGTTCCAACTAATCTATTGAACCTCCTAGAAGCATGCTCAACCATCTCTTGCTGTCTCAAAAACTGACCATTCACTGTATTTTCCAATCTTTGAATCCGAAGTTCAAAACTGGAGACATTTCTCTCATGGATGATTGAAATTATCAAATTGAACTTGAGAAATTTTATACAGCTCAGGAGGAACAGAGGATCCACCAGATGAAGTGGAGGTTGAACTGTGATATTGTTGGAAAAGGTTTGAAGGGAGAAGAACATCAGAAGGAGGTGGAGATGCATGAGGAGTAGTGGAACTGGAATCTCATGTGGAATTTCAGGGTCAACATGTGGCTGTTCCACTGGAGCATGTTCTTCTTCTACATGCTCTACTGGTGGTTCTACAACAGGCCCTCTTAGCACCTGATCACCGTCAACTCTGAACCTCATAAATTTTTGCAAATGTTGCAAATAATATATATTGTTCTGAGGAATCTTTTGAACCTTTTCATTCAGAAAAGAAACTCCAAAGTGCTTGAAGACAGCTGTTAGATGAGTAGCATAGGGCTACGATCTGTGAAAATCTTTCCTAATTGTCTCGAACATGATTTGAGACATGATCAAGTTCAAGTTGACTTTCACATTTTTCTTCATGCAATACATAACAAAACGTTGAATATCTGTAAGCCTGTTCCTTCCACCACCTTGAGGAGTTATTGTTTGTAAGAATGTGGATGTACAAATCTGAGTGTAGGAGAGAAATGTATGAGATAAATGATTGGTATGAACCGAGTGGCATGGGTTTGGTCTGGAATCTTTCTTATCATGAGTAGACCGTGAGAAGAGTGTAGGCCTCATGAAGGTTAAACACAAAATTGCAATATTCCTCACCAGAATTGGGAAAATGAAATCGTTCAGATGCTACTTCAAGATGAAAAGATCGAAAACACCTTTAACCTGGCTGTGCTTGAAACCTCTTGAAGCATCCACAATATTCAGATAAAATTTCTTGAACCAATCTAGGGTAGAATTTCTAACTCAGAGATAAATTGAAGCCATCCTTGAATTCAAAGAATGAGACAACCTCAGAGAATGCATCAGCAAATGCTTGGTTAGATAACTCCACAGCCCTAGGTTTAAGAATAGATCTTCCTACAGTGGCAGTCTAAGATGGGGTGGCTATTGGAGTCCCAGAAGTGTCAGAAGAAGACTCAGAGAATGAACCTTCTTCATCGGAGTCACTGGAATCAGGGAGAAGATTTCTTCTAGGGTATCTAGATGGCATGGGTGACTTGACTTTGCTCTGTGGAGATGATCTGCCCCACTTTGATGGATGGCTAGACGGACCAGAATCTACCTTCCTTTTGGATGGATCATGCCGAAACTTACTTCTTCTCTCTAGTTGGGGTTCCTCGATGACTACTCCCCTTGCAGCCGCCCTTGATTTGGCCCCTCTCTTGGAAGTTTGCTTGGGAGGCATGATGGAAGGAGAGGAAAAGAGAAGAAGAGGCTTGGCGGTTGGAAGAGTATTTTTGGAAACGCAGAGGATCGTTTCCTTGAGAATTGGAGGGAGAAGTTCAAGGTTGGGAACTCAAAGAGTGAGTGGATAAGGGGCATTTATAGTCCCATGGTCCACTAGATCTCTTGGGATTTGGGGGCACAAAAGATTCCCGCTCAAAAGCCCTCAACCAAAACCATCCATGTGTCCTTGCATTTCAGATCTAGAAAAAGTTCCAAAGTGTGTCGACACCACACAAACATGTGTCGACACACAAGGCACTGGCTTCAAACTGGGCTTCTGGGACAGTGGGTGAGTGTCGACACACATGTATCCTATGTCGACACCACTGGACATTGTCTTCAAACCATGCTACTAAGAGGGATAGGGTGTCGACACACAAGCCTTCTATGTCAACACCCCTGGATCCTTTTTCTTTTGCTGATTGCTGGATGCATGGACTGTGTCGACACCACTTGAGTTGTGTCGACACAACTGGCTTGTCTTCTTGATTATTGCACAGTAAATGCACTGTGTCAACACACTATCTGGATTGTGTCAACACCACTGTCCTTACTTGAGCATTTCTTTCAGCTACACTGGAAAATATTGTTAAATATAAATAAGCATGATATCCACATTTGTATGATCATATTTAAACATCATCAAACAAGAGATCCAACATCTCCCCCTTTTGATGATGGCAACTATGATTCATTAAACAAATTTTGATTTCTAATTTATGATTAATTAATTATTATTAAAAATAATTATATCATGTTTTCCCAGTAAATATAAATTTATGAATTATCGTTATATGATTTGCACTAGAAAGATAAATCGATGTTCATTCATACATCGATTTCATTTCACAAAGTGCCAACAACGATTTCTATAGAGATGTAACGATTTCCTTACATTCACATTCATAAGGATTCGCTAAGTGTTTTTATCGATTCTAAAGAAATCGATCTCAGATCGATTTGTTAAGTGAATGCAACGAAATCGATACCATACGATTTCCTTAGTAAGTTCATAACGATTATTGTTAGTCCATCAAGAACGACTTGCTTTCGTAACGATTTCTTTAGACTTCGTAACGATTCGCTCTCATAACGATTTCTTTGGCTTCATAACGATTTCCTTAGTGATTTCATAATGATTCCTTTAGTAACTTCACATCGATTTGCACAACGATTTCATAAGTCCTACAAATAACGATTTCAATAGAGACAACGATTTGTTTTCTGATTACGTTGAAAAGTCAAATATATTCTAATATCTTTTTGACTGCAGTGCATTAATGAAATTGTACGTATCATTGCAGCATACAGACTATATCTTTTCCTATCATGCTTATCATGTGAACATCTTTTTAGAACAGCAAAATGGCTTACTACTTTAATGATCATATCTTCTAACGTTGACTGACAACCAGAGACAGCTTAGCTGTCTACTATTTAAGCTCATAAATGTTGCAGGTCTCTGACAGCACTGGTAATACAACGTTGGGAAAATAGAAGCCAAAGGATATTTCAGAAGATCTTCTCCTTACGTGCATGAGAAGCAAAGGACGTTGAACTAGAAGCTCCTCTGCACCATAGAGTCTAACGAACCCTTGAGCTTGGAGACAACGGCTACTTCAACGGGCGCTTCATGCTATCTTTCAAGTTGAAGAAATTTATAGAAGATGAATGTAAGACCCCGGATTTTTACCTCTCTTTATATATCTGTATGTATATGAATGGTGTGTTGGGTGTTCGGTTGTTGTGTGCTTAGCATGCGTATTTCATTGTGCCTACATAAGTTTTATCCTTCTTTTGAACATGAGCATGTGCAAATATCTATATATGTATACATAGGTGTATATGATGATTAATGTGGAGTTGAACAATTAGCTAATTAGAAGTGTATTATGAATACCAAGAATCTTTGACTTAGGATACTTGAATAGTACTATGCGTGTGCTATCTAAATATGAAGAATATCCTATACTACCTATTTCAGGAATTTTGTATGGGAGTGTAGGAAGTACATATGTGTATGTACGTATGTATGTTATCTTGTGCGTGGACAATTGATACCCAAATTCTACATGCATAACACCTTGGTGTAGTTTGTGCATGCATATGTATATTAGTTGTAAGCGTTGCTCATTTGCATGGTTTAGCTAATATAAATATTGTACTTCGTATATTGCATATGCATAAAGAGTTCAAGCATGGTAGGTGTAATTAGTAGTTTTATTGAGATTCTATACTCCTCATGAATAACATGCATGTATTTTTATGATATTAGGTGAGAGTAGTCAATTGGTAAATATGCATATAGTACATATTAAGGATCCTATGCATATAGTGCTTAAGCAATGTTAGGTAAAGTTGTAAGTTAATCTAATTACCGGTGCGCATGTTGTATCCATCTATTCCAAGCATAATGTACATAAGTATGTTACAACCAGTGTGCGTATACTATATATATGACAAATCAAGTGTGTGTATGTGAGGACTATTTTATCGAATGGATTATTCCTAGCTAGCATAAATCATATCACCTCCTAATGATTTGCGAAGCCCTCATAATTCTCGTCATTTAATTTGCCGTGTGTTGAGTCATACATGTGTAAAATATCACGTACGTACAGGTAGGTGTCTACGTACATTTTACTTAGTATGCTTATGTATGCTTGTGTATGTATATAGATATTTATGTACATATTAATTAGTATAATTAATGTGCATGTGTTTATATTAAATATAAATAAGGTATGTATTGCCTGGTGATAGTATGAGTATAATACCATATACATATTGCTTGTATATAAGCTTGGTATGCATAGTTTCTGCATAAATAAGGTTCTGGCCAAGGCACCTTGGCGTCAACCTCTGGCCGCCGAGGTGGGTCAACGTCCAGACCTGGACGCCAATCCTGACCCAGGCGTCCAGCGATGTGGACGTCAACCTCTCTGACCTGCATGCGCAGCAGAGCTGCTGTCTTCTGAAACAAGGCATGGCCACCCATTGGGGGATTTCCCCAACGGATCTAAGGCTGTCTAATCGGCATGGTGAGTGGGTGAGGGGCTCTCCTACATCCTGAACCCGAATTGGCCTCTCCCCACTTCTCATTTTTCACCCTTGCAAGAGGGAGAGAAGAAAGAAAAACCCTAGAGCATTCTGTGAGAAAACCCCATTCTAGAACCCTCAAATCCAACCCTTTGAAGCTGAATCTAGAGATCTACTGCAACAAGGAGGAGGCTGAAGCAAAGGAGAAGGCTTCTCCATCATCCCCTCGGCGTAGAGATCACCCAGGAACCCGGAGGAAGGCGATCTTGGAGGCACTTCTGCAACTTCTTGGAACTGCCCAAGGAGGTCTTCTTCGAGCCACAATCCCTTGGAGGATTTTAGAGAGGCAAGTGACCTATCTATGGTGTCCCGTATGAGTCTAGGTGGTTTGACATTTTTATGGATTTTCCTCTAGTCCTAGACCCCCAATTCACCCCAAGATTTAGAGCTCGGTCTGTGTTTCTTCTGCTGCACAGACCTGAGTAAATGGCACGGTCCCTGGACGTCCATATCCTTCATCCTTGGCGTCCATCGATCATGCCGCTGACTCTGAGTCAGGCCAGAGACAGCCGTCCGTTAGTTCTTCTGGACAGACAGTGAGCTGTTCTGCCCCTCTTGTACGTTAATTTCGTTATGATTTCCGTGATGAGGATATATGGTATTCCTATACGCTATGTATATTGTGTATTGTGGTGTGTGAAGAATGTAGTGTGATGTGAATGTGGGTTATTAGCATCTTTTAATTGTGAGCATGACTTGTAGACAATCTTGTAAATTCATGATTTATGATTAGGGTTTTGTGTTGATGCCTTGGTTTCGGTTTGATCATGAAGAATAGTGGGTCAGCATATGTGTTTGAAAAATTTAGTAGTTTATCCATGCTTGAGAAAATTGTAAATAAGTTCGGTTCGGTAAAATAAAACATGCAAAATGGTTTGTGGTAATTGATAGATGATGTATGAATTAGGGTGATTTTGTATTCTAAAATCATGCATATATTAGTAGTCTTTGTGCAAAACAGTAAGTGGATAAATTGCAAAACGTGTTAGACCCATGTTAGCTTAAGTTGTGAATAATATGCTAATTAGGTGTTTGATTTTCTGTAAATCCTATTTAGCTCCGAAAAATCTGAAAATTGAGGGTATCATCTTGAACCCGAAAACAGCATGTGGTTAAAATTTCAGGTCATTTGGACCAGTAAATAAAAGTTATGTATTTTCATGTGAAATGTGATAATTCATGCATATGATCGCAATGTGATTAGTTATGGTCTAAAACCAACATGATTAGTGTGTTTACTATGTGTTAAATTCTTGAAATCCTGTAGTACCAGTTAGGGAAGAACTGAATGTTTATGTGAGTGAGAAAGTGAATGAAATGAGTAGAGTTATGTGTAAAAACCATGTGTAAACGGTAATGTGTAAAGTTAAAAGTTGTGCCTATGTGACACTGCTACCCTAGAGGCATCGGAGCCGTATATAGAAAAGTCCCTATAGAAGGCTCCATGTGATATAAGTTTGTCCCAAAGGCATTGGGAAAACCCCGGAGGTGGACAAGTACCACTGGATAGGGTGGAGAGGGCTTCTCTCGGTCTGCTCAGTTATCAAGATTCACCGCTGTATTGCCTAGGTGGTGAGTATGTGTATGAGTTGTGTAAGTGTTGTGTCATGTGTTGTGTTATGAGTTGTGTTGAGAGCTGTGCTAAGGAATGAGCACGAGCTATGAGATATTGTTAGTGTCCTCTACTGGTGGTTAGGACTATGTGTCATGGCAAATGTTTAAGTAATGAAAATGAGTAAAACGTGAAATATGTGAATATGGCACGTGGTAGTGCCCAAGACGCACGTGGTAAGTGCAATCGATATGATATTGATAAGTGAAAGTGAAAGAGAAAATGATGTGGAAATGAGTAAATTGTATAAGTGTGAACATGTGTACGTGTCAAATGTGTAAAAGTGAACAACGTGAATGAGTAAGTATGAAATCATGTGAAACCGATGTGAGAATGTGTTATTGGAAACCATGTGAAATCAGTAAACTCTGTTGTCATTATCATGATTATGTGTCACAAATGCCTAGAATCCATGTTAGGGATAATTAGTGAAATGAGTGCAAGATAGCTTGATTACTTGATCACATGATGTGTTTTATGTATTATTGTAGCTCTCATGTGTAGATTTATAGTCATGAATCATATGAAATCAGCAATCTAAAGCATGTGAAAAGGTTCGTGTATGTGTTTAAAACTAGGTGAAATCCATGCTAGTTGTGTCCCCTTTCATGTGTGTAAATTGTTCATGTCGATAGCTTTCATGTTTTAGCTCTTTAAAAGACTAAAGTTCTTGAGCAAATGGAATAGGGATCATGTAATAGGTGAATTTCATTTTACAAATCTGAAAGCATGAGTTATGTATAATTGTAGAACTTTCATGATAGGTAGAAACTTGAATTGACTAGCATGCTATGTGTTGTTAATTGGTAAAAGTGCATGTAGAAACCACTAAAACTTGTATGTGTATATCATGAGTAGTGTCGCTTGCTGAGTCTTTGGACTCACTCTTGCTTCGGCGTACAGTTGACGGTATCGTGCACTAGAAGGTAGCGTGGCGAGGATCATCATTAGAAGACTATTTTGTGGAGCTGTTACCAGTTGTACTTTTCTTTTGCACAACAGGATTATTGTATGGACAATATTTTGGACATTGTAACTCTCTCTTTATTTTGTATATCGTGGACATTGTCCTTCTATCCTCGCTATTCAGATTATGGAAGTGTGTTGGTGACGGATTAAGAGTTGAGTTGTTTATTTTATTCCGCTGTACTCTATTGCTATCCAGGTACATATCAACCTATCGACCAGTGTTGGGTAAATGTCCCACTGTGACGACGTCCTTTATACCGATGGGGATTGGTAAATCTACCGTATGAAGAGGGTCTTACATTGAAGCTCCAGAACAAATAGAGAATACAGAGAAAAAACAACGCTCCCATTCCTTCTGAAGATTTTTCTGCGAGCATCTGAAAGAGTAAGTCTCACTCCTTCTTCTGTCTAGCTCTTAGCTCTCTGAGTTCAGTGTAGATCTTTGTGAGAGCCTTTAGCACTGAGAGAGATCATCCCTGTAGATCTTTTATCCTCTCAGTCTTTGCTTCAGATCAAGCACCTGTCCTATTAGCTTGATCTAGGGGCGTCTGTTTCTGAACACATTTGTATGTGTTGTTCCCTTCGTGTGTGAAGGAAGACCTGGGAGTGCCAGGGTGTTGTTCCCTTCTTAGAGATAGAAGACCAGCTGTGTGCTGGGTGTAGAACCACACTGGGGTTTGTACCAGGAGGTTTACTTCTGCGCCTATAAAAGAAGTGGGTTGCCTTCTTGCCCGGAAAGAGAAGAAGACCTGGTGGTATCCAGGGTGTTGTTTCCCTTCGGTTGTGAAGGAAGACCTGGTGGGGTATCCAGGGTGGTGTAATTCCCTTCGTGTGAAGGAAGACCAGCTTAGCTGGTGTTGTTTGTCCATAAGGGGGACTGTACCCTTGTAGTGAAATCCCAAGAGATTGCTTGGGGACGGACGTAGGACTCCTGTGGAAAGGAGGTCCGAACCAGGATTATCGCTGTGTCCTTTGTGTGACTGCCTTGCTTCTTATATCCTTCTTGTACTAACTCTAACAATCTGCGAAGTGTGTTTGTGCAACCGTTTTTTGTGAACAGTTTTTATTGAACAATTTTTTTAAAGTCCCATTCACCCCCCCTCTGGGCTCGTCAACTGGGCAACACATTCAAATGTAGTAAATCTTTTTCACTCAAGTACACATGTTTTCTATACACCAGAGTCCCTAGTTACTGAAGATTTACCAATTATCCTGCTGACAACTTTTTACATGGAATATACATTTATCAGTGTAGACACCCGATTGCGACTAATGGGTTGAACCACATTTTGTCACTTCAGTGGGCCCCTAATTGGTCACTCATCTTGAGCCCATCATTAGCCTTCATTTGAGCCCATTAATGATTTAAATTGCCTTGAAATCCCGCCCATTTCACTTTGAGAGAGTCCTTAAGCATCAATAACTCTTATCCATTCATGCGATTGGCTGATAATTCACATAAATTTTGATCTTATAGTCGCGACGCATCGTGGCGCCACGTCTCTGAGTCGCGACGGTCTAGGTAGCCGTGACAACCCATGCATTATCCATGCACGTGGACAAATTTGTCGCGACGCTCCGCCCAGTCGCGTCTCAATGTCGCGGCCCTACGATACGCCGCGACAGCAGTTGCGCATGCAGGCCTCCGCAACCACCTCCTATTTATCCTCTCATGGCTTTATCTTTATCCCTAGGGAATATCTCAACCGCTTAGGTGGGATTTGGGCCCTAGGGACTCTCCTTGAGGCTCCTAAGGACTCTCCATCCGATTTTGGGTGAGGTTTATCTCCCATTTTAATTAATTCTCATTCTAAGGAGATATTATCTCTTAAAAGCTCTATAAAAGCAAGGCCTTTCTTCAAGGACGGGAGGACCCCCATTTTTTACCCCGAAAGGCTACCAAAATTCTCTCTGGTCCATACTTAGATTCGCAGCCCTCACATCACCATTTCCTTTGACATCTTGTTCCACAAATTCATTTGTTTCTTCATGAACGGAGCAAGGAACGCATGAACGGCGACTCCACATCTCCCTGAAGCTTTTGGACGACATTTGGGACATTCATCAAGCCAGGAGTCGTCCCAATGGGGCTCACCCTCTCCCCTCTCCCTTTCCTAATTTCTTCATGCATTGTTATTTTGTTTCCTAGATTGGTTGCACTCCACATCCTTACCACGTTTTTCCTTATCCTAGGGGTTTAAACCCCCCCCCCCCCCCCCCCAGGTTCATTCCCTTCATGTTGTTTCATTTCTTTCCATTTTTAGAGCAAATACTACACTAATCATGTTCTAATAGGGCTTTTGTTGTTTCTCTCTTTGATTGGCAGGCATACAAACAAGGTTCTACGAGGAGCTCTCGTCCTCTGGCCAGCCGGAGGAAGGGAAGGAGGTCTCCCTCATTATCTCCCGCACCAGAAGAGAACGCGACAGGGGAAGGCGACGCGACAAGAGATGCGTCCACCGAGACTGACGTGTCCTCAAGCTGCCCGCGTCCGTCATAATGACCGCGACATCAGGTATTCCTCTGTTCTCTTCCCCCCTTCCCTAGAGCAGTTAGCCAGCATCATTACCTTTATTTGGCAATGCTCTAAGTGGCGATCACATCCTATTTACCATGCTATCATATTTGATATTCATGTCTGTGTTGAGGGAAGCACAATCCCTGTGATTACACCTTTTGGCGATCATGGTGGGACCTTCAGTGCTACCCTCGTAGATCTAGTTTGCATGCTTGCCATATTTTCTTCCTTATTTGTCCTCTTAGTGCCCTGTTAGGTTTTGTTTTTTTATTTTCTGTGTTTTTTTGTGTTCGATTCTTGTCGCGGCGTATCGCGCGGACGTGACATTATCGCGGTGACCTGACAGGACGCGACAGCTGGTTAGTGCAATCCGACCCCTATCTGTCTTATCCTGCTTCTAGAAATCCATGCACCCATGCTCTGTGTGTTTCTACCATGTATCATCGCGTTTCTGTATGCTAGAATCCTGTTAGGGTTCGGTTTCCCCGTTTATTTTTTCCTTGTAAGTTTTTGGGTTCAGTCATGACCGTGTTTGAGGACGCGACAAGGTCGCGACGTGGAGAGGCGTCGCGTCTACAGGTACGCTTTGTATGTTATTGCTCTTATCCATGGATCGGCTTCTGAGTGCTACATGATCCCTTTTGTATTACTTTAGTGATTTTGGTACTTCTATCATCTGTTAGGGTAGCCTGTTTGAATTTGTGTGCGCAACTTACTGTGTTCTCGGCTCTCTGTAACTATCGCGACAGCCCGCTCTGTCGCGATAAGGCCGCGGTGTACACGGCCGCTGCGACTGGTCCCGAGAGCATTTTGTCACCCTGTTTTCCTTCTACTTGCCACTCTTGCATACATTTCGGGCATTCAGGCCCCTAGCTTACGCTATTCATCCTATTGGTCAGGTTCCCCCTTGGATGAGTGAGTCCTCTCACCTACGAGCACTCGTAGGCTGACTCGAGCCCACCTTCCGAGGACCTCCGTAAGACCCCGTGACCGTACGCACGTTGCGGCTCACCGGGCTGGTTGTACCCATTGCACCCTTTAGTTCGAGCCACCCTTGCTTGTGAGTGTACCATCCTTAGTGACACCGAAGGACTTGAGTTCATACCTGTTAGGGTTCATTTGACCGAGTGACACACCCTTAATCAACTCATCTAAAGGTCATGTGAACTTTAACAAATTTGCACGTTAACCATGATAACTTGAGTGCTTCGGTTCATCTCTCCTCCTCTCAGTCTTTCTTGATTGTGTTAGGGTCTAGGTTTTGTTAGTATCACCCCCTGTCATTTAGGGGGTGCATGCGTCATTGTCTAGGGAGATCGAGTCAGTCCCCTCCCTTCCTTGTATGCTATCATAATCCCCTGTTCGACATGGATCAGTGTCGTGTCCTCGCTGACGATGCCTTGCCCCTCGGACTCCTCGAGGATGTGGTCCAACCCTCAGCGGCCATACTCCCAGGGTAGATCTAGGCTCCTCTTGTTATTAGGGGTCAGTCCCGTCCTTCTTCTCCTCCGGGGGGAGATGACCCTCATTCCCAATTTAGTCAGCTACTTCCCCATCTAACTCCGGATCAAGTCCGAGAGTTCATTGCTGCCGCCAAGGGCAAACAACCCTTGTCTCCCTCTGCCCGTAACTCAGCACAGCCGGCGGTCTCCTCTGCCCACATTGCCTCAGCGCCCCACCTCTCTTCTTCAGGGGCAGACCCTACCCCTCCATCCTCGGGCCATTCATTTCTCGGAACCCAGCTATCTTCTGGCACGAGAGGTCCGACCTCGATCCCCTCCAACCTCAATGTAATATACGGCCGAGCCTGCCTCCCCTGCCCGTGAGAGGTCCCGTGCTTTCGAGCAACCCCACTCCATTGTCTCTACACATCATGCCCAAGCCCCCTCCGACTTCCTTATGGAGTGGGCTGTCATGAAAAAGGAGCTCCACGACCTCAGAAGGCAGATTGACCATCAGAAGGTGGCCGACATCGCCCTCCCATCATTCCAGTACCTCCGGGTACCACCCCAGTCAGAGCTTCCTATTTACCGGCGATACTCTGGGGTAGGAGACCCATATGTTATTTAAAGGATTTTGTTTATGAGTCAGCACCGCACAAGTACGACCGCCACCTCATGGCGTACTTGTTCAGAAAATCCTTAGATGGTCCAGCTCTGGAATGGTTTTAATCTCTACCACCTGAAGAAGCTGAGGATTTCCAGATCATTCAAGAGAGGTTCTTACAGCAGTTCCAAGATTGGGTCGGACCCGAATACTACATTGTTGATCTAGTAGCTGAAAAGATGAAACTTGAGGAGGAGTTCTCAACCTATGCTGACCGGTGGCGTTCATTGGCTGCCAAGGTCCGATGCCCCATGACAGAAGAGGAGAAAGTCAAATTGTTGATCTCCAATGCCACCCCAACCTACCGGGCCATATTGGCTATGAATGACATTTCTACCATGCACCAGCTTTATAGCCGAGCCCGTTTCATTCAGACTCAGCTCAAGGACTCACCTATACACTCCATGCTTGAGACCCCAAAAGCCCGTTATGTCAAGAAGCCTCAAGGCCCAGTTACTGAGGGGATCCAAACCAATGAGCAAGTCGGTGCAGTCAGCAACCCCCAAGGTCCGGTAGGTAGGTCTCCATGCACTCAGTAACCTCAACAGCCATGGAACAACCACAAACAGCAACCTCCTCAAGGTCAGAACCCTCCTCAAGACCAGCGCCAATACTCTCAGGTCCCCCCACCTCAAAATGGCTTTGCCCCTAGAAAGACCAATGGACCCAAGAGAGCCCAATATCCACCTCTACCCGAGTCATTAGCTGATGTCTTTGCAGCCCTCATGTCCCTCAATGCTCTTAGACTCCCTCCTGAGAAGCCAAACTAGAATATGGCAGCGGACCAAACAAATTATTGTGTTTACCATCGCCATCCGGGCCATAATGTGTCAGATTGCTTCCAATTTCGGGATATGATATATGATCTTCATGAGCAGAACCAAATCGATTGGGCAGAGATGAGAAGGTTGATCCAGACCTTAAGGGACCAACAGGGTCAGAGGCAACAGCAGCAATAGCAAAGGCGACAGTAGCCGCAACAACAGCAACAACAACAACAACAGCAACAACAACAACAATTCCAGCCCTTCCAGCAACAGTACCAGCAACAGCAACAACAACAGCAGCCACAACAGCCGGAAAATGACCTTGGCATAATCCGCACCCCATGCCACAACATCCTGCAGCTCCAACCCCCAACCTGCTCCGCCACCTCCTCCGCCCGCATGTTAACCCAGTCATCCACCACCCACCACCAGAAGCTCAATGGGCTTCGATGATGAGCACGAAGTAGGCCAGCTTCTAGTCATTTCCCACGACACACCCACTACCCCACCTACATCCACCATACCTCCCTCCTTCACACCTACTGTCACTGCCATTACCTCGCCGCTTTATGACTCCCCCATCTTGTCACCCATTATCCCCTCATCCACCAACATCCCTTTATCCCCTACGCCAGCGCCATTGCTAGCCAACCCCTCCATCCTTGACACTTCACCTTCTCCACTCCACCATAACCTCGCTTTACGAAGCGGGCGGATGTTCCATCGGATGTACCCTAATGCATCCGTAGCTATGCCAGGTCAACCAGTATAGCAGTCCAACACCCAGCAGCAGTAGGACACAAAAGAGATAGAGCCGGTCCTGGGGACCCAGTATGATATTCTAAAACAATTGGATCAAACTCCTGCTAAATTTTCCATATTAGAGCTGATCAAAAGGTCACAGACTCATCAAGACGCCTTAAGGGCCTTCCTGCAAAGGGTCATGGTCACTGAAGACATGAACCCCGATAACCTGCCTTTTGTGCTTTCTATTGTGAATAAGGGGCCCACAATTACCTTTTCTGATGGCGAGCTAGCTGCCCCTGAAGCCAAGAAGATGCCCTTGTGTGTAACGCTCACAATAAACAAAGGGGCTATTAACGCAGCATTAGTGGACACAGGAGCCTCCATCAATGTCTGTCCACTAAGCAATCTAAGAACCTGCAATATTTCGGAACGTCAATTGCAGCCCACTCCCACCACCATAGCTGCCTATGATAACTCACGGCGGGCCTGCCACGGAGTTGTCACTTTACAAGCAGAGTTGGGGCCGCTTGTTATGTCAGTCGAATTTTATGTGTTGAACATTGATCACACTTACAAGGCCATCTTGGGGCGCCCGTGGATCGAATCACTTGGAGCAGTACCTTCCACTGCACATCAATGTTTGAAATTCCCCTACCAAGGGCAAATAGTCAAGGTTAAGAGCGTAGCAACAACCCACATGGTGGAAGCTGTTGAGAGGGTATTGCCATCAGTCTGGCCATCCAATAAGCCCATTATTTCAGTACTTGATGTGAACTACCCCTGGGCGTATACCTTCTCTTCTAACTGCCCCGATTGGGTCCCCATCAGTGGCAGCCATCAGAAAGGATACGTCTGCAAACGTGAAAGGGTAGGACATCATGTTCAGACTCAGCTATCAAACGGGGAAAGGTTTGGGTGCTCATCTCCAGGGGAGAACCAAGACAATACCTAGCACAAAGAAATCTGCAAAGCATGGTCTAGGATACTCAGAATGGGCAGCATTCTCATTTGCTTCACAATCGGACCATGATCCCCTAACCTGGACATTATATGATCACTTCGTCAGACGACCTATATAGCCTGGGTACAATATTATAGTGGAAGCAGCGCCAAGGTCAGCCTATCAGGTATTGGAAGCTCAGCGACCCAACAAGAAGAAAAGGGCCGAGGAAGGTACAGAAGCATCAGATCTTGAAGATGTCATTTCAGCAGTTAGTTTATTGTTTAGCGAACCTGAAGCTGAATACAGAAGAGTCTAAGTTAGAGGATCTTATTTCAGCAGTCAACCGCCTATTCAGCGAAGACGACACATTGCAGTCTCAGGCAGCACCGCCATCAGCATCAGCAGCCACCACCAAGCGACAGTTGCTTGGATTTGGTGAGGAAATTGAATTAGCGAGTTCAACCAATCTAATAGAGGAGGTCTGGCCAGGGTTTTCCCGGCCTCCCAGCCACTTTATTTCGTCTGTCCTTGTTTATAATTCTGATTTTATTCCTTTATCTCCTCCCTTCATCCTCCAATTCTCCCCCGACGCTGTTAAGGCGTTGGTCTCCCCTTCACCCCTCTTCACCATTTTCCTTAATGGCTCGGTTCTGTCCTTCTACCGAAGCCTCCCAATGTAATGTAGTTCTTTTCCTTTAATAATAATAATTAATAAAAAAATCAATCAAAAATAAAAAAAAATGTGCTTTCTCCATACTTGTCAACCCCCATTCTCCTTCCTCGGACGGCGATCCCCGTCTTTCTCTTTCCTCCTTCCTCGGACGGCGATCCCCGTCTTTCTCCTTCCTCCCTCCTTGGACGGCGATCCCCGTCTTTCTCTTTCCTCTTCTTCGGACGGCGATCCCCGTTCACCTCCTCTCCCCTAACACCTTCTTCCCACTGTTTGACTCTTGCTGTCTCGCTCTCTCTCTCCTTCCCGACGGCGATCCCCGTCACCCCCGTGCTTCTTCTCTCCCGCTGACGGCGATCCCCGTCATTCCCTTTCCTCCTGGGCGACGATCCCCGCCCCTTCTTCTCCTTCTGATTAAAGCTGCGTTTTCGCCCACTGACCAACATAGTCATTTTGGGCGATCCGGGTGAGGGGCCTTCTGTTCCCCTACACCCCAACTCTGTTGCCGGCACCCTGAGCTCAGGTGGCCCGCCTCTTCCTCCAGTCCCAGCAGAGGACCCTCACGGCCCTACCGCACCATTTTCTGTCCATTCCAATAAACCTCTAGACACTCCTCTAGAGTCTTCTGTAAATATTAAATCTGGTATAGGTTCAGGGGTAGAATCTAGTAAGTCCCCGTCCCTGTCTAGGAAGAAGAAGGGTAGTGGCATACCCCATAGATATCTGTCAGACTTGATCCAAAGGTGTGGCACTCTTCTTGCTGTCGAAGAGTTCGTCCAAGAGGCCGTGGTTCTGAACATAGAGGATTTACATATAGAGGAAGGGCTAGACGATGATTGCGGGGTATATGAGATATTAGTTGAAGATGACCCATTAGATGAAAATGATTGTGAGATGGAGGATACTGTCGAGATGTATGCTAGCGGCATGAGGAAATTTGATGAGCCCACCTCGGCAGTAGACGAACCCACCAAGGAGGTAAATGTTGGAATAGAAGAGGACCCCAGGCTCTTAACCATAGATTCCAGCCTCCTCCCGAAGAAGAAGAAGTGCTCATAGAGATGTTAAGGGAGTTCAAGGATTCTTTCGCCTGGTCCTATGATGACATGCCCGGCATTGACCCCAATCTGGTAGAACACAGGTTGATCTTGAAGCCAAGGGAAATTGCCATAAAGCAGAAGCTGAGGAGGTTTCTCCCCCACATTGCTCTAAAAATGAAAGAGGAAATTGACAAAACTACACAAAGCCAAGTTCATCCGTGTAGTCCTCTATCCGTTGTGGGTGGCGATCATAGTCCCGGTGATGAAAAAGGATGGATGGGTGCGCATTTGCATAGACTTCCGGGACTTAAATAGGGCATGTCCAAAGGATGACTTTCCGTTACCTCATTTGGACATTTTGATCGATAACACTACAGGGTTCGAAACTCTATCATTCATGGATGGGTACTCTGGCTATAATCAAATTCGTCTAGCCCCGGAGGATCAAGAGAAGACCTCCTTCACCACCCCATGGGGAACATATTGCTATGTGGTCATGCCGTTTGGATTAAAGAATGCCGGCGCCACTTATCAAAGGGCAATGTTAGCTATCTTCCACGACATGATACACATTGATGTTGAGGTCTAATGGATGATATCATGGTGAAGTCTCGGACTCGAAGAGAACACTCCTCCATCCTTGCCAAAGTGTTTCATCGCGCACAAGAATATCAATTGAAGATGAATCCGAAGAAGTGCGTGTTTGGAGTTTTCTCAGGCAAATTATTAGGGTTTATAGTCAGTAAACGGGGGATTCAAATAGACCCACACAAGGCCAAGGCGATTAATGAGATGCCTCCTCCTAAGAACATATCTGAGCTTCGAGGTTTGATTGGTCGGCTTCAGTTCATATGGAGATTTATATCTCAGCACTCCCAAAGATGTCGTCCCTTCTATGAACTATTGAAAGGATGAGTCAATTTTGAATGGAACTCTAAGTGCCAAGAGGCCTTTGATGAACTCGAGTTATCTTATGAATCCGCCCGTGCTTCAGGCTCCTGTCCCTGGGAAACCCCTGATCCTGTATCTGTCAACTATCGAGGACTCCTTAGGAGCTGTCCTTGCTCAACATGACGAATCCGGCAAAGAAAGAGCAGTTTACTATCTATCTAGGCTCTTCAATCCCTCCGAGGTGAAACTTACTACAATGGAGAAAACATGTGCAGTGCTAGTTTGGGTAGTGCAGAAATTGAAGCACTACTTCCTAGCTCATAAGGTGAGTTTGATTTCTAGAATGGATCCTATTAGGTATCTTTTGGAGAAGCCAGTCCTTGCCGACAGATTGGCACGCTGGCAAAGTTTCCTCTCCCAATTCGATATCACCTTCATAGTTCAGAAAGCTATCAAGGGGTATGCCATTGCTGAGCACCTTGCTCACCTTCCTCTCCCTCATAGTGATATGGTTCAAGAGGAATTCCCCGATGAAAACCTATCACTTGTATCTCAATATCCCTTCTGGTTGCTCCATTTTGACGGAGCTCTCAACTCTAGGGGACGGGGCATAGGTGCTGTCTTACTCACCCCAGAAGGGATCACCATTCCGCTAGCCTATCAGCTTCAATTCTATGCCACCAACAACATTTCCGAGTATGAGGCCCTCCTTGCTGGTCTTAAACTCGCCTATCTTTTAGGCGCGCGTCACCTCAAGATCATAGGAGACTCTCAGCTCGTCCTTCGGCAAGTCCTTTCTACTTACCGCACCCGTGACTCTATGCTCAAGCCTTATCAAGACCTGGTCACACTCCTAGCAAAGTAATTCCGTCAGCTCATCTACATCCACACTCCTCGTTCTCAGAATATCTTGGATGACGCTTTGGCGTCACTAGCCTCCTATCTCTCCTTCCCTCTCAACCGCAGTGCCGAGACAATCACTATTCAAAGGTTAGAAGTTCCTTCCACTCAGGACCCTTGGTTCATCAACCTTAGGAGCTCTTTAATTCTGAAGGCAGAGAGAAAAGAAGCAAAGGAGTTGTTGCTGGTGGAGCTAGGAGAATTGATGGAAGAAGAAACACTATGGTACCATGAAATTGAACAGTATTGCAAGGATGGTACATTCCTAGAAGAAGCTGAAGCGGAAGACAGGTGAGCTATCTGTAGAGCAGCGTTAAGGTATACCCTTATTGGTGGAGCTCTTTACAGACGCGCTCTAAATGGAATGCTCCTCAGGTGTGTAACTGATGAAGAGGCTCGCAAAGTAGTGGAAGGATCTCACTCTGGTGAATGCGGAGGGCATGTGAATGGCCAGATGTTGGCTAAGAAGATTCTTAGGTAGGGCTACTACTGGCCAACCCTAGAAGAAGACTGTGGCATCTACGTTCGTAGATGTGTCAAATGCCAGATCCATGCCGACAAAATCCATGCTCCATCTTCCTCTTTGCATCCACTATCCTCCCCTTGGCCTTTCTCCATGTGGGCCTTTGATATCATCGGGCCTCTTGGTGATCCTAATGCTCAGATAAAACAAAAATCCTTCATTCTCACTGCTACTGAGTACTTCACCAAATGGACCGAAGCAGAAGCATTTGCAGAAATCAAAGGTTCTACCGTGTGCAGATTCATCATGAAGAATATCATCGCACGGTTCAGAGTACCAGGCAGCTTCATCACCGACAATGGACCCCAGTTTATATCTCAAGAGCTTCGAGATCTATGTATGAAATTCAACATTTCCTTGCATCATTTGCCTCCGTACTATCCGCAGAGCAACGGCCAGGCCGAAGCCACGAACAAAATGCTTTTGAAAATTCTAAAGAAAACTTGTGAGTCTAATAAATTTGCTGATTGGCCAGAGAAACTAATTGAGGCTCTGTGGGCCTACCGCACTTCCGTTCGCACGCCCACTGGGCAAACTCCTTTCTCACTTTCATACGGGATGGAAGCGGTATGTCCACACGAGATCCTCATTCCTTCCCTGAGAGTTCAGTTAGACAAGGAACTTAATCCCGATGAACATCGGGAGGCGTTACTTACACAACTAGAACTCTTAGACGAACGGCGTCTAGCTGCGGCCGATCATGTGCTTTCATATCAAAATAGACTCTCAAGGTCTTTTCAAAAGAAAGTGATTGAGCACAAATTCCAAGAAGGAGACATGGTTTTGAAGCAAATTTTCATAAAACCTGGAGGTCCAAGGTCAAAATTGTCAGCAAACTGGGAAGGGCCGTACGTTGTTAAGGAAGTGTACCCGGGGAACGCGTATAGGCTGGTTAACGTCGATGGCGATGAACTTTCTCACCCATGGAATGGGTTGTATCTTAAACGATTCTACCCCTAGTTTAATAACAACACCAATGTGCAGAAGAATGTCATTAGCCATGTGTCTCACTCCCTCTCCTAATGGTAAAATAACATTTATGTCTAACCACACACAACACGGCGACCTAAGGTCAATTCCTCCTTTGTATATGATGTTTTCACTTAGCCTTAGTGTAGGGAATCGATGGTCAGTTCACTTCTGACTCGGACAAGGTCTAGGGGCAAGGGGAAGGCTAGCCTGTAGACAAGCAATGGCACGGACCATGTGTATGAAGTCTCAAAGAGGGACGGTCAATTCAATTCAAAAAAACAAAAAAACAAAGAAATGAGGAAATAATGAAAGAAGAATGATAAGGAAATAGGGGCATGTCAAAGAGTGGCAGTACAGTTCCCCGCGGGACGCCCTTGAGCCCGGTCGTACGCATACCCCAGTAAAGAGCGATGACCTTAAAGTCCCTAGACAACAGATGAATTCCACATGTAACGTACCCTTTGCAAGTCTCACAAGCCAGTAACCCCGACCCCAAGATCAAGTCTTATCTCATCCTTATTTCTTCCTATCCTTCATAGAATGACCAAAGAACCCCTACACCTGGTTTGAGTTGGAGCATTAATATTCAAGGAGCAAGAAATCTTAGTAAGCCGAAGATAAATGCACGTTCCGCATAGACATTATTCGCCAAGCAAGAGATGGAAGTAAGACCCATGGCTAATCACTCAAGAGCAAGAGGTGTTGTTATCTAAAAAAAGAAAAACTCAAAATTCAAAAAAAAAATAAAAAATATCCATTTTTTTTTCAAAATCCAAAAAATCAGAAAATCTCAAAATCCAAAAAAATTAGAAATTCCCCAAAAACAAAAACAAAAACAAAAAATCAGAAATCCCCTAATCCAAAAAAAAAATCAGAAATATCAAAAATAAAAAAAAATCAGAAATCCAAAAAATCCAAAAAAAAAATCAAATACCCCTTTTGAAAAATCCAAAAAGAATGTGTGTACATATCACATTCTTTTTAGCATGCATTATTTTACTTCCTTTTCTCGCCTATTTAATAAGGCTCAGCCCCTTGACAATTACAAAGACTGATTCACATTCCTTTTCAGCACAAGGGGCTGAGCCAAAGAACAGATTTAACCTGTTTTTTCTAAGTGTGCAGGAACAAGTATTTTGAAGGACACGTAACAGTATATTTGGTATTCTCTCTCTCTCCCGTGTTCGAACCTCATCTCACACTCGTGTCAATCACAAACCATTCATTTTCACAAATATAGGCATGAAAATAAAGTTCCAGTAAAATATGAACAATATGTACAAAAGATAAAGGGGAGGTGGCTCACAATCTTCTCACTGTCCACCACCACTCTCCCCAGATCCCTCCTGCCTGTCTGGAGGTGGCAGCATCTCGCCAACTCTGGCACTCTGGGCGCCCGCCTCACCCTGGCGGCGCCTCTCCTCCTCCTCGTTCCTCTATCGACTAGAGGAACCTGCCAAATATTGCCCCATAGAGGCGCCGGTCGCCCTGCTGACACTCCCTATACTCCTGCTCCTGCTGCGTGAACGGCCTATGTCCGTCACGATCTGCTGAAGGCTCCGCGACACGGCCTCCTGCGCCCGTAGCTTGGCGCGCACTCGCTCCAGCTCCTCCCGGTCCCTCGTCACCTCTGTGACCTACGCCTCAGCTGCCTCTGCCCGGATGCTCAACTGGTCCCTCTCGCTCCGGGTAGTCTGGATCTCCCCCTGGAGCTGGTCCCTCTGGCCCTGAAACTGGTCCCTCTGACCCTGCAGATCCATGGCATGCTCCGTGGTAAGCCGCAAATCTCTCTTCTGCATCAGAGCAATCAGTCAATAATCAATTTTTAAAATAATCAATCAGAAATTCTATTGTACTTACTCACTCCTCTAGGTGCCTCTGTGTCTCCTCAGCCCTCGAGATCGCCGCGGCAAGCTGAGCCTGCAAGGGCGCCTGGCCACCCTCTCCTCCTCCTGAAGAGGAAGCACCACCTGCTGCCCCTCTCCTCACTCTCTCCAACTCCCTCCGCTGCACACAAAGAACACGTCAATTTCCGAAATCAGCTATAAAATTAAGTACTGAAGTCTGAGTAAGTACTTACCAACTCCTCGGTCTGCCTCTGCGCCACTTCCCGATCCTGTGTCACCGAGAGGAGAAGGGCTCGGAGCGACGCAACCTCGCCAGCCACGTCCACCTGCAATTCATGTTTAAACCATCAGCGCAATTCATAAATTCATATTCATAAGTTCTAGCTTAGAGTGTTTTACCTGGTGTCGAGTGCTCTTGTATACCTTACCCCCGTACTTCAAGGTATATGCCTGGAGGTACGCATCATCAGCAGTCGCTGTGGACTTCACAGCCTTGCCCCGGCGCTCCCAGTTCTGAATTTGTTCCTTTCCCCGCTCGCGCCAGTCGGTCGTGTCGTGGAGCCCCCGAAAACTCCGACCGGGTCTACGGAAACGGTCTCGTGTAGGGAACTTCACGGCACTCTGTCGAAGCCCCAACGAGCGCTGGCACAGGAATAAGTGAAGTGGTAGCACGAGGTTGAGTGCATGCAACCACACCGACCTACCGAAGTAGGGCGGGCCGGCACCAACCACGGCTGTCCCTTATCACTCTCCCCCAGATACAACTGCCAAACCACGTGCAAAGCAAAGATCAGTCAGTCATTGAGCAGTAAAATCAAGCAATTAATCGAAGGGAAAGGTTAAGGGTACTTACATCCAGGTAGGGTAGCTATCAATAGCCTCCTGTAGTCGCTCCAGCTGGTCCCCGAGATTGCGTGAATCTCGGCGTGAATCCCAACAGTGTGCAATGGGCACAAGGCCCGGCCGTGTGAGATCCCCTCTTCCCAAGGCTGGGAGGTGTAGATAGGCCCAGATCTACAAAATGAGAAGCAAGTTAGGTGGCAAGTTTAAGAAAAATGCAGTTTAAATTTCAAAAGGATAGAGAGAAAGGTGTGTACCTGAAGAAAGGGGAAGAACCCGCTAGTAGAAGTCTGCCGCTCCGAGCCACCCAAGCTGTCAAACTGGTGCGCGAGAAAGGATGCTCCCCAAGCATACCCCCCTACCTCACCTAGTCCTCTAGCAGGGGCAGGAAGCGGCAGTGGACTGCATCACCCCTCGTGGCAAACAAAAGTCTACCCAAGAAGAGGATGAGGAAACGACGTAAGTCCAAGTCCGCCTGCGCCCCGGGCTCGCTCGCCAACTCCCTCCAACTAACCCGGACTAGCCTCTCAAGGTACTCATCCTCACTCTCCCCGGCAATCTTCCCCGCCTCGTATAACCCCAGACTCTCCTGTAGAGCTACCCGAGGAACCAAGGAAGACGTGTGACCTACAGAGAGCCCTAACAATCGCTCCGCTAGGCTCTGGTAGCACGGATAGGCGAACCCACTAACCACTCTCCCGTAGATTCTGAGCCCTGTGATCCGGCTCACATCCTCCAGACTGGGGATCATATGCCCCCATGGGAATACGAAGGCGGCCGCCTCCGCATCCCATCTGCTCCGTAGAGCCTGAGTAAGGGCCGGGTCCATCCTCATCCTATCTATCCTGAAGATCTCTCCAAAACCCATCTCCTCTACCCTCTCTCGCTGGAAAGGGGGGAATGCCAGAAAGACAGCCAAGACGAGCGTCCAGGACACCCGGGCCCTCATCTCACCCTGCAAGCATCATGTTCTATTAAAACTAGGTTGTCTTTTAGTGTTTAGTTCAGGTCGCGACACCCTTGGAGGTCTCGACCTTGTCGCGACGGTGCGGTGCGCCGCGACCTTATCGCGTCACCTACACATGCCGTGATAAGGTCGCATTGGCTGGCTTGATCGCGACACGGTCGCAGCGCCCAGGACCGCCGCGACACCATGTAGCGGCGGATCGGGCTGATGCGTTATCAGGACCAGACCGGCCGGAGCCTCCTTTGTCCGATCCTCTTTTCCATGGGCTTCTTGCCTTACATTGGCCCTCTAGGGGCTCCGTCTACCATTTCTACACGTTCCATTCAAGGTTTAGGGTCGATCCACTTACCGACTTCATCGCTTTGGCCCTCTTCTTCCGTTCTTCTCCCACGTTTATCGTTGGGGCCTCCACTTCCTCTTCGACTTCCATCTCCACGATGTCCTCCTCTTCCTCGACTGGAGATGCCTCCGCCCGGCGCCGGGACATCCGACGCTCCGCTTGGTGTTTCCTCCGTGAGGAACCCTCGCCCGGATTCTTCTCTCCCTCCATCGAGCGTCGGGTTGGTTTGGGTGAAGTGATGAGCAACCAAGGGCAGGTTGCAAGAGAGCAAGCTCGCAAGGAGGCAAGGAGTTGAGAGAATTCAAGGTTTGGGGATTTCAAAGCTTGTAAAGGAAGAAAGAAGGGCGCCCTTGCATTTTTGAATCGGTCGGTTCGAGTCGCGACGGTTTGGATGACCGCGACCAGATCGCGACCACCCGCCTTGACGCATCATGAAGGCGGTCTCCATAGGCGTCGCGACATAAACCGAGCCATTTGTGCTTGCAGGAAATTCAGTCTTATTCATTCCAATTAGAGTCATTACAAACACTAATGCTTCCTACAATCAAACAAATGCTAAAGTTCTTTTCCTAACTACCATCTGATTCCTTGCCTATAATCAAATCAATTGAATTTAAAATAATCTCCGATGCCGGCTGAATCTTCTTCAAAGCTTCAATGTATTCCTTCATCATATCCTCTTCCTCTTCTACCTCGGCTTGGACAATGCTCATCGCGCATCCTTCCCAATGGACGAGGGCGCTACGCACGTCGCGCTCATCTTGCTCGTCGTCCATCTTCTGCTCTTGAATGGGCGGGTAATGTGATAGGATAGGGACAACCGTGCGAGCTCCGCCGCACTAAAGATAGCATCAATCCGGGTTGTATAACACCAATGCTTCATTGCTCAACAACCTTAGCGCCAACCCGGTGCACTGAGGGAGGTGAATCGCCTGGTTGTGCAGAAATCGTGGGCGCATGTCAAACTCGGCTACGCTCATCTTTCTGAAATAGTCTCGCCATGCTTTCAACCCTTTCAGTTGTGCCGTCTTGCACCACGCCTTGGTGCTCATGTGGAGAGGGCCGCCCACGAATGCCAACGGATGGTTGAGCATTGTTTTGCACTCCGTGGCCAGATTGTCCATCGCTCGAAATTGGATGTGCATGCCCATCCAAAGCTCGAGGGCAATGACGGAGCCGAAGAGAGGTCCCCCGGTCGCTGCAGAAGTCAAGCCTGTGTATAGATACCCCAAGACCGCCTGGCCGATGCTCATACCCTCAGAAATAGAGTCAATGACGCTCAAGTTCGCGAAGGAGATGGCGCCGTCCGATGACGGGAAGAGTATGACACTACAGATGCAAATAGCGGCTGCTTTGGCGATAGCCGTGTAGTTCTTGGTCTGGCGCTTGCACTGAGAAGTAATCCATTGAGCAATTGGAAGAAGATGAACATACATACCGCTCGTCATGGAATACAAATCTGTCTTCCTTGTAGTAATATCTGCCAGAATGCTCCAAGCATTGATGGGCGCCACGGTGTATGAAATCGCAAGTTCTTCGCCCCTCTGGTACCGTGGGAGGCCGAGCATAATCTCTAGCTCCTCCAACAGGACCGTAGCTTCAAAATCGTGGAAGACGAACGTGTGCGTTTGCGGGTGCCATAATTCCGTTAGTGCTGTGATACTCTCCCACGCATGCACCATCTTGTCATGATTCTTCGCCAATACCAGTATAGTGGACAGTCCCCACTCTTTCAAACGGCTAATGGATGGCGGTGGCAGCAACTTGAGCATGGGCGCTAGCCATGGCATCCGGGAGAACCGCCTATGGCCGGGTAAGATCTGAAGAGAAGTAGAAGAGGTGGGTTGAGAACAGAGAAGAAGGAGAAGAAAAATATGGGAAAATAGAGCAAAGTTCAGAAATTCAGAACGAAGGCACTTACTTGGAGCTCCAGACGCATGCATATGTGTCCCGGGATGGAGGAGAGTCGCTGGGGTTCAGCATGTGACTCACGTGCCACCTTGGGACCGGAGTATGGCGGGATCTCTTCCTGGAAAGCAGAGTAACTCCTCTTCATGGCTGCAAAGAGGGAGAAATTTGAAGAAACTGGAAGAATAGTGGGAGGAGAAGAATAGCTGCGGGATTAACCCCTTAAACCTCCCTTTTATAAACTCTAGAGAGGTGCAATTCCACTCTAATCCCGCATCTAGGTGTTAGGATAAGACTAGGAGAGGTTTAAGAGTCCTAGTGTTAGTCTAGATGTCTTAGGATAAGTCTAAACCTTGGAATTTTGCGTTTTCAGGGCTTTGTCCAAGTCGCGACGCCACGATCTGACGCGACTATGTCGCGACAGGGCGATGCGACGCGACTCTGTCGCGGCCTTCAGGGGTGTCGCCTCTCTACCCGAGGGTTTGTTTTCATGTCTGTGCTTTGTATATTTGTTGTTTGTTTATATTTGTTGTTCGATTTGTTATTGTAATTTCTGTCCTCTATTAGAAAATACAAAAAAAAATCAAAAAATCAAAAGAAACAAAAAGAGTAATCGTCGCAGGTAAATCAGGTAAGTATTTCTATCCCTACTCCCCACATTACTATATGGTATTCTACTTATTATATCGCTTTAAGGACCAACTGGTTCTCAATGTGTTCTGGGATTTGAGTTCCCCTTTACCAAAAACAGTGATAATGTAGGTGCGCATTGTGAATCGTTGGATAGGCCATTAAGTTGTTTAAGTTCGGGAACGATGGATTCAGGCCTGCACTACGGTTGTGGGCAGTCTCTTGACCCGTTCTTATTTGGCTTAGCAACATTATCCTTGATATATTTTATATTTTCTCTTTTCTTTTCATTTATTTTGATGATTTCTTTTACATTAAACCAGCATGCATCATGTAGGATTTTGAGCTTTCCTGACTCACTCCTGACTTTTGATGAGCCCTTGTTGAGTGCCCAATCATCCTCCAATTTCCAAACAAGAAATCCAATTCCACTCCGAATCGGAAGGTTTGCCTCCGAGTAAGTTGTTCCTGTGAGTTTGACAAGAATTTTCCTGTCTGGATTACTTATCCAAATTTTCCTTTTCCTTTGATCCGTTTTGGTTGCGAACTGCTCCCAGGACAGAGTCATGAGTTACTTGCCTCGCACGCACATGTCTCTCCAAAATGAAACCTGCAGGCCAATCGGCTAGGGTTCCTCTCAATCGAGGGGTTGATCGTCCTCTTCTTTTCTCCTTCTCGTCCAGACTTGTGCTTTTCTTTGCATTCTGCTCGAGCAGCTAACTCAGGACTTTCATGAAGATTCCAATTGCTCATTAGTCAGATCGGGTGTCTCTTTACCTTGGCTCCCACTTTTCAGTTCACTCCGCATCACTTCCGCTCCGCCATCACTTCGTGATACCTCCGCTACACTTCTGCTTCGCTTCCTTACAAAGTGGAAGCCAAGGAGGGGCAATCTGTAAACACTCGATTGTGACTAATGGGTTGAACCACATTTTTTGTCACTTCAGTGGGCCCCTAATTGGTCACTCATTTGAGCCCATCATTAGCCTTGATTTGAGCCCATTAATGATTTAAATTGCCTTGAAATCCCACCCATTTCACTCTGAGAGAGTCCTTAAGCATCAATAACTCTTATCCATTCATGCGATTGGCTGATAATTCACATAAATTTCAATTTTATAGTCGCGACGCATCGTGGCGCCGCGTCTCTGAGTCGCGACGGTCTAGGTAGCCGCGACAGCCCATGCATTATCCATGCACGTGGACAATTCTGTCGCGACGCTCAGCCCTATCGCGTCTCAATATCACGGCCCTACGATACGCCGTGACAGCAGCTGCGCATGCAGGCCTCCACAACCACCTCCTATTTATCCTCTCATGGCTTTATCTTTATCCCTAGGGAATATCTCAACCCCTTAGGCTAGATTTGGGCCCTAGGGACTCTCCTTGAGGCTCCTAAGGACTCTCCATCCGATTTTGGGTGAGGTTTATCTCCCATTTTAATTAATTCTCATTCTATGGAGATATTATCTCTTAAAAGCTCTATAAAAGCGAGGCCTCAATTCAAGGATGGGAGGACTGTGACGGCCCTCATTATACCGGTACGGTTATACCAATCCATGTCGGTATAACAAGTGCTGCCACATTGGGACATTTACCCAACGATACAAACAGCTGAGATACACGCGAATATACAACAGAGTAGCGGAAGTAAAAGAGAACTATCTCCATTCATTCATCATCCACATTAAACATACATGCAGTTTACAATTTGCAAGAAGGAACCAAAGTTCACATAAATTAAATTACTAAAATGGAAATACATAATGTCCACATAATACATTCTTCTCATGATAATTCTAATACAATGTTCCATGTACATACTAGGAAGTACACAATCACAAAGAACTCCAAAAACTAGCTAGTCTCCACGCTCGGAGTCCGTCTCTACTGCCTCCTCCAAGGGTACTGTGTCACCAACTATACCTGTACGCCGAAGCAAGGAGTGAGTCCAGGGACTCAGCAAGCAACACTATTCATGATATACACGTACAAGTCCTAGTGGTTTCTACATGCACATTACAATTAGCAACACATAGCATGCTAGTCAATTCGAGTTTTCAACCTATCATGGAAGTTCTACAATTTTATACATAACTCATGCTTTCAGATTTTTAAAATAAAATCCACCTATCACATGGTCTCTATTCAATTTCTCATGAACTTTAATCTTTTACATAATCAAACATGAGAGCTATCAATATGGACAATTTACATGCATGAAAGGGAAACACAATTTGCATGGATTCCACATATTCTTAAGTGCATACATAACTTTTTCACATGCTTTAGTTGCTGATTTAACATGGTTCAATGACTATAAATCTACACATGAGAGCTACAACGTTGCTTAAAACCTCACATTTGAACAATCCATCATGCCACTTTGCACAAATATTCATTTGTTGTCCCTACCATGGATTCTAAACACTTTGTACACATAACATGAGAATAATAACATGTATTTTCTGAATTCACATGGGTTCAGATTTAGTCTCACATGGTTTCAATAACACATTTACACATCGAAAATTTCACATTTTCTTTTACACAAATTTCCTCTTTTCACGTGGTTACACTTTACACATACACATTCACTTTCTCACTCACATAAATCCTCTGTTTTTCCTAACATGGTACTACAGAGTTTTCAAGGTTTAACACACAGTAAACACACTAATCATGCTGGGTTTAAACAAAACCTAATCACATTTCGATCGTATGTACGAATTATTCACATTTCTCATGAAAACACATAACTCTTTATTTACGGGTCCAAATGACCTGAAATTTTTACCACAGGCTGTTTTCGGGTTCATAATCATACTCTCAAATTTTCAGATTTTTCTGAGCTATATAGAATTTACAGAAAATAAAACGCCTAATTAGCATGCTATTAACAACTTAAGTTAACATGGGTCTAACACATCTTGTAATTTAGCCACTTGCTGTTTTGTACAGAGACTACTAATACATGTATGATTTTAGCATACCACATCACCCTAATTCATACATCTATCGATCAATTATCACAAACCATTTTCGCATGTTTTCATTTTACCGAACCGAGCTTATTTACAAATTTCACAAGCATGGATAATTTACTAAAACTTGCAAACATATATGCTGACCCACTATTCTTCATGATCAAACCGAAACTAAGGCATTCACACTAATCTAAATCATGAATCATGGATTTTGCAAAATTGTCTACAAGTCATGCTCACAAGTTTACAAGATATCATTATCCCACATTCACCATCACATCCCACATTCATTCACACACCACAACTAACCATATACATAGAGTATAAGCTTTACCATATATCCTCATCGCATAAACATACCGAAATTACTGCATAAGTGGGACAGAACAGCCAATGTTCTGTCCAGAAGAACTAGGCGGCGGTCTCTGGCCGCTGACTCAGGGTCAGCGGCATGGTCGATGGACGCCAAGCATAAACTGGACGTCCAGGGACCTTGCCGTCTACCCAAGTCTGTGCAGAAAACACAGACCCGAGCTCTGAAACTTGGGTGAATTGGAGGGTCTAGGACTCGAGGAAAATTCCATAAAAATAACAAAAACCACCTAGACTCATACGGGGACACCATAGATAGGTCACTTGCCTTTAGAAATTTTCTCCAAGAGATTTATGGCTCGAAGAAGACCTCCTTGGGCAGTCCCAAGAAGTTGCAGAACCTCCCTCTAGATCGCCTTCCTCCGGGCTCCTGGTGATCTCCACGCCGAGGGGATGATGGGGATGCCTTCTCCTTTGCTCCAGCTTCCTCCTTGTCGCAGTAGATCTCCAAACCAAGCTCCAAGGGGTCGGATTTGGGGGTTCTAAAATGGGGTTTTTCTCACAGCTCACCTAGGGTTTTTCTCTCCTCTATTTCTCCTCTTGCAAGGTGAAATGAGAAGTGGGAGAGGCCAAATCGGGTTCAGACCTAATGAGAGCCCCTCACCCACTCACCATACCGATTAGACAGCCTTAGAGCCGTTGGGGGACATCCCCCCAATGGAGGCCATGCCTTGCTCCCAGATTTTCTGGCTCTGCAACGCATGCAGGTCAGAGAAATTGGCGTCCAGATCGCTGGACGCCGGAGTTAGTGTTGGCGTCCATGTCTGGACGCTGACACCAGCTCAACGGCCTGGGCTTGACGCCAAGGTGGCCTTCGGCCAGAACCCTAATTTATGCAGAAAACCATGCATACCAAGCATATATACATGCAACATGTATATGGTATTATATCCACACTATCATCATGCAATATATACATTATTTATACTTAATATAAACACATGCATACGTAATTATACTAATTAATACGTACGTAAATATGTACATACACACACAAGCACAAATATTCACACATAGATACAAATAATACGACAGAAATTAGAGGGCCTTACACCCTCTCCCCCTTAAAGAAACTTCGTCCTCGAAGTTAGAACGACACTACTCAAACAAAAGGGGATACTTCTTCTTCATTGCATCCTCAAGCTCCCACGTAGCCTCCTCACGTGAGAAGTTCCGCCATAGAACTTTCACCGACGCGATACTCTTGTTCCGGAGATGCTGAACCTTCCGGTCAAGAATGGCTACTGGTTGCTCGACATACGAAAGATCTGGCTGGATCTCCACGTGCTCATGACTAATCACATGAGACGGATCTCGGACATACTTCCTGAGCATAGATACGTGGAATACCGGGTGAACGCTAGCCAAAGCTGGGGGTAAAGCTAGCTCGTACGCCACGTTGCCCAAACGTCTGAGAATCTCATATGGGCCAATGAACCTAGGGCTTAGCTTGCTATGCCTGCCAAATCTGACGACACCTCGAGTAGGCGATATCTTCAAGAAGACATGATCGCCAACCTCGAACTCCAAATCCTTTCTCCTGTTGTCGGCATAACTCTTCTGCCTATCCTGTGCCGCAACAAGCCTTTTCCTGATAAGCTGAATCTTATCCGAAGTTTCCTGAACCAACTCCGGTCCGATCAACTGCCTATCACCAGTCTCCTCCCAACATAAAGGAGATCTGCAGGCCTACCATACAACGCCTCGAATGGAGCCATACCAATACTAGCATGAAAGCTGTTGTTGTATGCGAACTCCACAAGAGGTAGATGACGCTCCCAATCATCCTCCCAATCCAGAACACACGCTCTCAACATATCCTCGAGCGTCTGGATAGTCCTCTCGGACTGTCCATCGGTCTGGGGATGAAACGCCGAACTGAGCTTAAGCTCCGAACCTAACGCCTCCTGAAGACCCTTCCACAATCTCGAAGTAAATCTCGGATCTCGATCCGAAATGATCGACTTCGGCACACCATGCAGTCTAACGATACCGCTAACATACAGTCTAGCTAAGCTTTCTACTGACTGCTTCTTCTTCATAGGCAAGAAATGAGCAGTCTTCGAGAATCTATCTACAACTACCCAAATCGAGTCATTGCCCCTTCTAGATCGAGGCAAACCCGATACGAAATCCATAGTGACAGCTTCCCACTTCCACACGGGAATATCCATCCTCTGCATAAGGCCGGATGGTCGCTGCCGCTTGGCTTTCACCTGCTGACACACTAGACATCTAGACACATAATCCGCAACATCCTTCTTCATGCCGGACCACCAAAATGATCTCTTCAGGTCTTGATACATCTTAGTGTTACCCGGATGAATAGAAAATCGCGATCTATGAGCCTCCGCTAACACATGCTCACGGACATCTACCACATCGGGGACACAAACACGGTGCTGAAATCTAATCACACCGTCCTCATCACGAGCAATGCCCGCCTTACCCACTAACTCTAACAATCTAGGATCGGCTTTCTGCTGCTCAATCACCTCATCCAAGACTGAGGATCTAAGGGATAGCTGAGCTACAAAAGCCTGACACAACGATGGCTCTAACTCGGTCATAGAGCACGCTGCATCCTCCAACATCTTCCAATCCTGCTGGAGCGAAGACCTCTTTCTACTAAGAGCATCCGCTACGACGTTCGCCTTTCCAGGATGATACTGAAGGTCGAAGTCATAGTCCTTCAAGAACTCAATCCATCTTCTCTGCCTCAGGTTTAATTCCTTTTGGGAGAAAAGATACTTCAAGCTCTTGTGGTCGGTAAACACCTCAAATCTGACACCATAAAGATAGTGCCTCCAGATCTTTAGTGCATGAACCACAGCTGCGAGCTCTAAATCATGAGTCGGATAGTTCCTCTCATGCTCCTTCAACTGACGAGAAGCATAAGCCACTACCCTCTCTTGCTGCATGAGCACACAGCCTAAGCCAATCTGAGATGCATCCGTATAAATGGCAAAACCTTCTAGACCACTAGGCAATACCAATACCGGAGCAGAAGTAAGCTTAGCCTTCAATAGCTGAAAGCTACGCTCACATGCCTCAGACCACACGAACTTCTCACCTTTCCGGGTCAGCTTTGTCAAAGGGGCGGCGATGGATGAGAAACCCTCAATGAATCGCCGATAATAACCAGCTAACAATAAAACTACGAATCTCCGAAGGGGTCCTGGGAATCTCCCAATCCATAACTGCCTGGACTTTTGCTGGATCAACAGCAACACCAGCGCCGGAGATAACATGCCCGAGGAAATGAACCTCGCGCAACCAGAACTCGCACTTGCTGAACTTCGCATACAGCTTGTGCTCACGGAGAACCTCTAAGACTAACCTCAAATGCTGACGATGTGTGGCCTCATCCGGAGAATAGACCAACACGTCATCAATAAACCAACAACAAAGCTATCTAGATACGGACTAAACACCCGGTTCATGAGATCCATGAACGCTGCAGAGGCGTTGGTCAATCCGAAAGGAAGAACCAAAAACTCATAATGTCCATAACGGGTTCTAAATGCCGTCTTGGACACATCCTCACTCCTAATCCTCAACTGATGATAACCAGATCGCAAGTCAATCTTGGAAAAGACTGATGCCTCTCGCAACTGGTCAAACAGATCATCAATCCGAGGTAAGGGATACCTGTTCTTCACAGTCACCTGGTTTAGCTTTCTATAATCAATGCACAACCGAAGTGACCCGTCTTTCTTCTTGACGAATAATACAGGTGCGCCCCAAGGGGAAACGCTAGGGCGAATGAATCCCTTATCGAGCAATTCTTGCAATTGCTTCCTCAACTCGGCTAACTCTGCAGGGGCCATCCGATATGGGGCCTTCGAGATAGGAGAGGTGCCTGGAAGCAACTCTATAGTGAACTCTATCTCCCTATCCGGTGGCAATCCAGACAAGTCATCGGGAAAGACATCTGGAAAGTCCTGCACCACATCAATCTCTGCAAGAGTCAGTGACGAACCAGCATCGGGTACTAGCATAACGCTGGCAAGAAATGCGTCACAACCCTTGTTCACCATGCGCATCGCCTTCATGGCAGAGATAACTAACTTTCCCGCTAAGTTCTTTGGCAAGGGATGAGAGAACTCATCCTCACCAGGAATGCGGAAAACAATCTTCTTCCTACGACAATCCACTAACGCATATGCTCCTCTAGCCAATCCAGACCAAGGATACAATCATAATCCTTCATCTTTAGCAAGAAGAAACACCCATCTAGGAATCTATCCTCAATGCACACAGGTAACGACGGAATGCACTTCCTAGTCGATACCGTACCCGCAGGGGTGTGCACAGACAAAGGGACCTCTAACTCCTCAGACTCTATGCCTGACTCTAGGGCTAACTGCCTAGCGAACCGCTCGGAAATGAACGAGTGAGTAGCACCCGTATCAAACAAAACCCGAGCGTGCACACCGAAAAGTAAAACTGTACCTTCGGTGACATGCTCCGCCTGCTCGGCGTCCTCACGAGCTAACGCAAACACTCGAGCTGGGGCTCGAGGCCTTCCTGGTCGTCCTGTAGCTGGCGCGGCTGCCGCTACTGCTGGTACTGGCGCTCCTCGCTGAGCTTCCTGCTGAAGTCTTGGGCAATCCTTGATCTTGTGGTCGCTGCTCCCACACTTTAAGCATCTACCCGCTACTAACCAGCACTCGGAACCTCCATGGGTCTTCCCACAATGGGGACACTCTCTCTTCGCACCGGGGGAACGTACAGAGGGTACCTGAGAGTTGCTGACTGCCATTTGTTTCTGCGGTGTCTGGTACACCGTTTTCCTCTTATCTTGCCGCTGGAATGTCGCTGCCGGCCTCTTCTGTGAAGCCTTCTTCTCCTCCAGGTACTGCTCCATTTCTCCCTCCTGTCTGCAGGCTGCGCTGAGGGCCTCGTCTAGCGTGCGGTGGTCGAACGCCACGAGCCTCGTCCTCAGTGATGGTTTGAGACCCATCACGAACTTCTTGGTCTTCCTGCGCTCATCCTCTACTATATGCGGTGCATATTTAGAAAGTTCAGAAAACTTTGCCTCGTATTCTAGGACGGTCATTGATCCTTGCGTCAGGGAAAGGAATTCTTGCTCCATCTTGTCCTGGATGTGCTCTGGGACGAACTTGGCTCGGAAGAGCCTCACGAACACGTCCCATGCCACATCAACTGCTCCGTCCTCGAAGCGCGTACGCAGTAGGGAGGACCACCATACATCAGCTCTCTCCTGCAATACACCTTCATAAGCACTAACCAACAATTTCTAACTCGACAAACAACATACAAGCATAACCAAAACATACCTGTAGCATGTAGGTGGCTAAGGTCACCTTGTCCTCGTCAGGACACCTGATAGCTCGGAAGATTTTCTCGGTCTCCCTCATCCAGCTTTCTGCTAATAGCGGATCACTCTCCCCCTTAAAGAGGGTGGGGCCATCCTCTTGAATCGCTCCATGATGGAAGGTCCACCATGGTCCTGAGCTGGGGCCTGAGCCTGCTACATTAAACAATAACAATATACAATAAACACAATATCATGCAATTTAAATAACAACTACTAGGTTGTTTTATTATTCTACCTGGGCCTCCAACTGGGCCTGGAGTGCTGCCTGGGTGTGGGCCTGCGTCTGCATGGCTTGCACCAGACCTTGCATGATTACTCCATAGTCCACTGGCGGTGGTGGGGGAAGCACAGGGCCCTGTGGGGCCGGGCGCTGCTCCTCCCCCGCTCCTCACGCCTCTGCTCGTCGTCGCGAGCTGGCACACCTCCACGTCGTCCACGGGAAGCCATGGCTGTAATAAAATTTCAGCCACTAATTAGAGCTAGGTTACTAAGTTTTCTAGCCATTTTCTTATCTATTTTTCACTTCCTATTAATGTTTTCTACACATGTGGACATATTTAGCATGCAATGGGGATGATGACTTAGTTATATTCATGTGTAATCTCAACCGGTCGCTCTGATACCAATCTCTGTGACGGCCCTCATTATACCGGTACGGTTATACCAACCCACGTCGGTATAACAAGTGCTGCCACAGTGGGACATTTACCCAACGATACAAACAGCTGAGATACACGCGAATATACAACAGAGTAGCGGAAGTAAAAGAGAACTATCTCCATTCATTCATCATCCACATTAAACATACATGCAGTTTACAATTTGCAAAAAGGAACCAAAGTTCACATAAATTAAATTACTGAAATAGAAATACATAATGTCCACATAATACATTCTTCTCATGATAATTCTAATACAATGTTCCAAGTACATACTAGGAAGTACACAATCACAAAGAACTCCAAAAACTAGCTAGTCTCCACGCTCGGAGTCCGTCTCTGCTGCCTCCTCCAGGGTACTGTGTCACCAACTATACCTCTACGCCGAAGCAAGGAGTGAGTCCAGGGACTCAGCAAGCAACACTATTCATGATATACACGTACAAGTCCTAGTGGTTTCTACATGCACATTACAATTAGCAACACATAGCATGCTAGTCAATTCGAGTTTTCAACCTATCATGGAAGTTCTACAAATTTATACATAACTCATGCTTTCAGATTTTTAAAATAAAATCCACCTATCACATGGTCTCTATTCAATTTGCTCATGAACTTTAATCTTTTACAGAATCAAACATGAGAGCTATCAATATGGACAATTTACATGCATGAAAGGGAAACACAATTTGCATGGATTCCACATATTCTTAAGTGCATACATAACTTTTTCACATGCTTTAGGTTGCTGATTTCACATGGTTCAATGACTATAAATCTACACATGAGAGCTACAACGTTGCTTAAAACCTCACATTTGAACAATCCATCATGCCACTTTGCACACATATTCATTTGTTGTCCCTACCATGGATTCTAAACACTTTGTACACATAACATGAGAATAATAACATGCATTTTCTGAATTCACATGGGTTCAGATTTAGTCTCACATGGTTTCAATAACACATTTACACATCGAAAATTTCACATTTTCTTTTACACAAATTTCCTCTTTTCACGTGGTTACACTTTACACATACACATTCACTTTCTCATTCACATAAATCCTCTGTTTTTCCTAACATGGTACTACAGAGATTTCAAGGTTTAACACACAGTAAACACACTAATGCGCTGGGTTTAAACAAAACCTAATCACATTTCGATCGTATGTACGAATTATTCACATTTCTCATGAAACACATAACTCTTTATTTACGGGTCCAAATGACCTAAAATGTTTACCACATGCTGTTTTCGGGTTCATAATCATACTCCCAAATTTTCAATTTTTCTGAGCTACATAGAATTTACAAAAATAAAACGCCTAATTAGCATGCTATTAACAACTTAAGTTAACATGGGTCTAACACATCTTGTAATTTAGCCACTTGCTGTTTTGTACAGAGACTACTAATACATGTATGATTTTAGCATACCACATCACCCTAATTCATACATCTATCGATCAATTATCACAAACCATTTTCGCATGTTTTCATTTTACCGAACCGAGCTTATTTACAAATTTCACAAGCATGGATAATTTACTAAAACTTGCAAACACATATGCTGACCCACTATTCTTCATGATCAAACCGAAACTAAGGCATTCACACTAATCTAAATCATGAATCATGGATTTTGCAAAATTGTCTACAAGTCATGCTCACAAGTTTACAAGATATCATTATCCCACATTCACCATCACATCCCACATTCATTCACACACCACAACTAACCATATACATAGAGTATAAGCTTTACCATATATCCTCATCGCATAAAACATACCGAATTACTGCATAAGTGGGACAGAACAGCCCACTGTTCTGTCCAGAAGAACTAGGCGGCGGTCTCTGGCCGCTGACTCAGGGTCAGCGGCATGGTCGATGGACGCCAAGCATAAACTGGACGTCCAGGGACCTTGCCGTCTACCCAGGTCTGTGCAGAAAACACAGACCCGAGCTCTGAAACTTGGGTGAATTGGAGGGTCTAGGACTCGAGGAAAATTCCATAAAATAACAAAAACCACCTAGACTCATACGGGGACACCATAGATAGGTCACTTGCCTTTAGAAATTTTCTCCAAGAGATTTATGGCTCGAAGAAGACCTCCTTGGGCAGTCCCAAGAAGTTGCAGAACCTCCCTCTAGATCGCCTTCCTCCGGGCTCCTGGGTGATCTCCACGCCGAGGGGATGATGGGGATGCCTTCTCCTTTGCTCCAGCTTCCTCCTTGTCGCAGTAGATCTCCAAACCAAGCTCCAAGGGGTCGGATTTGGGGGTTCTAAAATGGGGTTTTTCTCACAGCTCACCTAGGGTTTTCTCTCCTTATTTCTCCTCTTGCAAGGTGAAATGAGAAGTGGAGAGGCCAAATCCGGGTTCAGATGAGAGCCCCTCACCCACTCACCATACCGATTAGACAGCCTTAGAGCCGTTAGGGGACATCCCCCCAATGGAGGCCATGCCTTGCTTCCGGATTTTCTGGCTCTGCAACGCATGCAGGTCAGAGAAATTGGCGTCCAGATCGCTGGACGCCGGAGTTAGTGTTGGCGTCCATGTCTGGACGCTGACACCAGCTCAACGGCCTGGGCTTGACGCCAAGGTGGCCTTCGGCCAGAACCCTAATTTATGCAGAAAACCATGCATACCAAGCGTATATACATGCAACATGTATATGGTATTATATCCACACTATCATCATGCAATATATATATTATTTATACTTAATATAAACACATGCATACGTAATTATACTAATTAATACGTACGTAAATATGTACATACACACACAAGCACAAATATTCACACATAGATACAAATAATACGACGGAATTAGAGGGCCTTACAAGGACCCCCATTTTTTACCCCGAAGGGCTGCCAAAATTCTCTCTGGTCCATACTTAGATTCGCAGCCCTCACATCACCATTTCCTTTGACATCTTGTTCCACAAAATTCATTCGTTTCTTCATGAATGGAGCAAGGAACGCATGAACGGCGACTCCAACATCTCCCTGAAGCTTTTGGACGACATTTGGGACATTCATCAAGCCAGGAGTCGCCCCAATGGGGCTCACCCTCTGCCCTCTCCCTTTCCTAATTTCTTCATGCATTGTTATTTTGTTTCCTAGATAGGTTGCACTCCGCATCCTTCCCACGTTTTTCTTTATCCTAGGGGTTTAAAAACCACCCCCAGGTTCGTTCCCTTCATGTTGTTTCATTTCCTTCCATTTTTCGAGCAAATACTACACTAATCATGTTCTAATAGGGCTTTTGTTGTTTCTCTCTTTGATTGGCAGGCATATAAACAAGGTTCTACGAGGAGCTCTCGTCCTCTGGCCGGCCAGAGGAAGGGAAGGAGGTCTCCCTCATTATATCCCGCACCAGAAGAGAACGCGATAGGGGAAGGCAACGCGACAAGAGACGCGTCCACCGAGAATGACGCGTCCTCAGGCTGCCCGCGTCCGTCATAACGACCGCGACATCAGGTATTCCTCTGTTCTCTTCCCCCCTTCCCTAGAGCAGTTAGCCCGCATCATTACCTTTATTTGGCAATGCTCTAGGTGGCGATGACATCCTATTTACCATGCTATCATATTTGATATTTATGTCTGTGTTGAGGGAAGCACAATCCCTGTGATTACAATCAGATGCCAATATTTCCAGTTACTCAGTTAACATGAAATTGAATATTTTGATTATATCCCTTAGAATAGAGATAACATAACACCTCATGACATGCATAGCCTTCATTCTTTTTGTGAAGTGTGTAGTTTCTCAGTGAATATGCCATGGCTCTGCCAGAAAAAGAAATTATTAATGAACATCCGAGGTTGACACAACTTTGACCTTCATCAATTTCAAAGAAATGTGTAAAGTCAATACCAATTTAACATTTTTCAACTAAAGAAATCAAATTACTTTAGAAGTTCAGAAATAATGAATATTGATGGAGGAGTATGTTATGACAATTAGAATTCATTCCATGTTGTATTCAGAATAATTAATGAGCATTTCATGAATTACGTATTCATCAAATCACTGAATTAGATTTGTTTGATGAGAGGAAAAAAGTGTTGAAACCTTTAGCTCCCCCTGAATTATTAGTCTTATGAATTTTTATCAAAAATAAAGAAAATCCTTCTTCAATCATAGAATTGACAAGATAATCAAAAGAAATGAATGTGAATTAGATTGAAAGATTTGAGAATGCCATAGAAATGATATGATAAAACCAAAATTGTGAAAGGCTCATTCATAGTAGAAGAACATAGATTTGTTGTCGACACTACACTGGTTGTGTGTCGACCTGACAACATTGCAAAAAACTCACACTTACTCAGCAAATCTGATCAACCACAGTGGCTTATTCTCAAATACTCCTGGTGCAAATATGATCCTCTTGAAACAATTTTTCAGAGCTCACTTTCACTTCTCAAGCAACAATGCTCCCCCTCAACATGTGCATTAATGAACCACATGAAATTCAAATCAAACACACTGAATTCTAGCAATCAACTTCAGCCAGCAATCAAGCATGTTTTAGAGATAGCCAATTTTTTTTTAAAAATTAATGATTCTTACACAAGGTAGATCATTGGTACTTGGCGGAGGAATTTCCCTCAACACATATGATAGCTTTCAGACAAGCATAAACTTTCCTTCCATAAATCACCATTTGATATACCACATAATCTTGCATAAGAAATCAAGATGTTTTTTAGTTATTATTCAATTGCATATTCCAAGTTCCCTTTTAAAGATGTGAATTTATCATCACCATGGTTTGTGTGAAGATGTCTGCAATTTGTTTTTCGGTAGGGATGAATTCTAGTTCAATGTTCTTATTTGCAACTTCATCCCTAAGAAAATAATGCCTAATTTCAATATGTTTTGTTCTGGAGTGTTGAATTAGGTTTTTGGAGAGATTAATTGCACTAGTATTATCACACATGATAGATGAACATCCAATATCAATATCATAGTCAAGTAATTGACTTTTAATCCACAACACTCGAGCTGCACAACTCCCTGCAGCAACATATTCTGCTTCTGTAATAGAGAGTGCAATTGAGTGTTGCTTTTTGGATGCCCATGTTGTCATGCAGTTTCCCAAGAGTTGACAATATCCACTAGTACTCTTTCTATCAAGTTTATACCCAGCATAGTCAGCATCAGAATATGAAATCAAATCAGCATGACATCCAGCTGGATACCATAAACCCAATTCACAAGTGCCACAGAGATATCTAAAAATTCTCTTAACTGCAAGCAAGTGACTTTCCTTTGGACTAGACTGAAACCTAGCACAAAGACATACACTGAATTGAATATCTAGCCTACTTGCAGTAAGATATAAGAGAGATCCAATCATACCTCTATATTGCTTTGCATCAACCAATTTACCTTTTTCATCTTTGTCCAATTTGATGCTTGTACTCATGGGAGTGGATGCTGGTTTGGCTTGTTCAAAATGGAATCTTTTGAGCAATTCTTTGACATACTTGGATTGATTGATAAAGAATCCATCCTCAAGTTGTTTGACCTGCAAACCAAGAAAGAATTGTAATTCTCCCATCAAACTCATTTCAAACTCAATGTGCATGTGATTAGAGAATTCTTCACACAGTGAAGGATTGGTGGAACCAAAGATAATATCATCCACATATACCTGAACTACAATGATATGATTGTGGACTGATTTTGTGAAAAGCGTTTGATCCACCTTACCTCTGAAATAATTCTTACTAACCAGAAACCTGCTCAGCTTGTCATACCATGCTCTTAGAGCATGTTTCAATCCATACAAAGCTTTGTGCAGTTTATAGATATGGTTAGGTTTATCATGATCTTCAAATCCAGGAGGTTGAGCAACAAACACTTTCTCTGTAATATAACCATTCAAAAAAGTAATTTTCATATCCATTTGAAACAATTTAAAATTTCTTGAACATGCATATGCCAATAAGATTCTTACAGCTTCTAACCTAGCTGCTGGTGCAAAGGACTCTTCAAAATCAACTCCAAATTCCTGATTGTATCCTTTTGCAACCAGTCTAGCTTTATTTCTAACAACTTTTCCTTCCTCATTCAATTTATTCCTAAATATCCATCTAGTTCCAATTATTGAGTTTTCAGGATTTTTGGGAACTAGACTCCAAACATTATTTCTCTTGAATTGATTCAATTCATCATGCATTGCTTCTACCCAAGAATTATCCTTTAAGGCCTCTTCAATGTTTTTGGGTTCCACTTGAGATAAAAAAGCCATTTGATCTTGTTCAATGATATTTTTGAAATAAGATCTAGTATGGACCCTATCATTGACATTTCCTACAACATTCTCAAGTGGATAATCTTTGGAATATCTAAAATTACCTCTTATTGTTGTACTTACCTGCTCTGGTGTAGCAACCAGAATTTTTACGAAAAATAAAAATTTAAATAAAGAATTTAAAACCTAGCTAAATGTATATTTAAATAGAGCATTAATAAAACCCATTAAATGGAAAAGAGTAATGGGTTTTGCTTAATGGATCTTCTATAATTTATTGGGTCAAAAATATGAATTTACAAAGGAGAATAATAGGAAAATACCCTAAATTCGTAACTAAATTATTACCTAAATAGAAAAGGGGTATTTAATGCATTAATAGGAAGTTAGAGTTGGAATTGGATTCCTAAACCTACCCCATATGTGTTAGCACGAATTTGGATCTTTTCCAAGTCTAATAGAGATTGGAAGCAAGGAAGGAAGGTGGGAGTAAGGAAATTTCGTAATTAAAGAGGAATTAGAGTAATAGTAGGAATAGAAATACATACTTGCATAAATACACCTCTTAAACTCTCTTGGGCAACCCTAGCTCGTTGCCAAGAGTTGCTGGACGTGGAAAAGAGGCTAAGGAGGAGAGGATTTCGTGGAGAGAAGAAGAGCTTGAAGCTTCTTCCCTTGTTCTTCAAGTTCTAGCCCTAGAAGACAAATCGAGTCAAAGGTAGGCATTCTCACAAGCATAAACCATGAAACATTTTCTGTAGGTTCTTCCTACCCTCTTGAATGAAACCCCCAAGTTTCATATTTTTCCATCCATCCTATCTTTTTTTCTTAATTTTTGAAGAACTGCAAACATGATAACCCCGAGGTGTCATGTTTAATTCAAATCTCTATGAATACTTGATCCCATGCTACGAAAGTTTTACTGTAGATACTTCATGTTGTTAGGGATCATTTTCCTCTAAAAAGCCTAAATTTCATTGAGCATGTTGCTCGAATTAAATCAGTCTTGCTCTCTATGTCATGTTCTATGTTACTCGTCCTTGTTCGTTCTCAAACCATGTTCAAACCATGCTCTCTCTCTAATTCCGATTTACTGGAAGTGCTCTTACATGTCTAGTTTAATTTGCAACTGGTTTCATGATATTTCGTTGACTATATAATTAGTTATGATTTTCTAAATAACCCTGTATCGAAATTTAAATGTTTTGGTCCGCAATCCAATGTCTGGTCTGACTCCTGTCAGAGTCAGGCGCAGACAACCAGAAGGCGACGCTTTGACATGTCGCTTTCTAGGGCCTGATTGCGACAGCCTCCCTGTCGCGACCAAGAAGGCGACAGGTGAGCCGTTGCGTTCTCAGTACCCGATTTGCATGCCCTGTCGCGACCTGTGCAAGACCCTGTCGTGTTCTTCCTGGCCCATGTCGCCATCCTTACAGCCCTATGTCGCCTTCATAAGAATTTTGAGAAAAACCCATGAAAAATATTCTTACCGTTATACCCCCAGTAAAAACCCTACTTAAAAAGGATGCTATATTGAATGATTTAAAATACATGTTCACGACTTATTTCCATCTATGATTTCTCTTGCACTTGCACACACTTGAACCATCCATTTATGGCTGAAATGTTGCAGAAAATATCTCATAATGTGCCTGGTAATTTATTGAAATAAAGTACATTAATTGCCCTATTTTAAGGACTTGTATTCGTTTCTTGCATTGTTTATAATACCGATATCGACGCTCCACTGTCCTAGAATTCCTCTAGAACGTCGAGCACATATTTTATATACACACTTTACTTGGCTTGTGGTGAACTCTCCGTCGGATATTCCTTTCGTCGGACTAGTGAACTCTTGCACAAGGCCTCCGTAAGTCTCCTCTGATCATGGATTCCCACATGGTCGACGAGCCGGTTGTACCCTAATACCTATGATACCCTTTAGGGATCTATATGATCCAAACGGCTATTAGAGATTCACTCTCGTCTTAAATCACGCCGGACCTCTGGACCTGTGCATAACAAGGCCAGTGGTAGGGTCGTGAGTTCCACCTGACTGCCAACACCAAGTGCGCGTGTTGTGCAACTGTTACTATCGCCTGATTACTCGATGTATTACGTGCAATGTCCACTAGCTCTCATCTATACTCTACTCGCTCACCTATTCACGTTCACTCTACTAGCTCATCTATTCATCTTGTGCTCTTATCTATTTCTTGGTATTCTATACTGGCCATTGACTGATTGTCTAAAGATAAACAATATAACCAATGCCTGGCAATATATAAAGGGCCCGATCTGGTCCTGGGATGTGCGCCCGAAAGTGCTAGTGCCCATGGGAGTTAAATGATCAGAGTGTTTGGCATTACACTCAAGTGCTATCTATCTCGACTATCTATATGACAATCAAAACACAAAACGTGCTATACTCTCTCGATGTCTAGAATGACAAATAAGTGCTATACTCGTCGTGCTATTACCATACTTGTGCTAGTTGTGCTATGGCCATTCTGCTATTCGTGCTATATTCGATACTTGTGCTATTTTTGGAAACTATACTCGATCTCGTGCTATGGTGCTATCTTGTTACCTATTGTGCTATATTTTGACTCTCTTGTACCTGATATCTTTAGACACTCTGCCATTAAATGTGTTAATTATTTAAAGCCTGCTTGAGCCTGAGATTTAAGTCCTACTGGGCGTTATCGCTCACCCTACGTTATTTGATGTTGTGTTCTCAGGTGAGACCGAGGATGACACATACACTCACGAGGAAGGGAATGACCAAGAGTGAAGCCAGAAGTACCCTTGAGTCATTATGTTATCTTAGAGTTGTAGTTAGTTATTTCCTTCTGTTGCAATGTAATTGGGCCCTTTAGAATGGCTCTGATATTAGTGGTTGTAACTAGACATTTGAAAAATTAATAATGAGAAAGATTTGCTTTAGTATTATTCAGTGTGCAATGGTTTGATGTCTAGTATACGCTCTATACCTTTTCTTGCAACTGCCTTCGCGCTCCGATATTCTGCGTTGGGGCGTGACATCTGGTGTCGACCTGATGTTATCTTGTGTCGACACATTCGCATGTTCATCAAGTTCTTCATTCTCCACTGATTGATCCAATTCTTTTACAAGAATGTCAGCATCTTCTTCTTCGTTCCTACAAGAATCATCGTCATTATATTTTTCACAATTTTCATCAAAGATGACATGAGGAGTTTCCTCCATAATTTTTGATTCAGTATTAAAAACTCTATATGACCTCGAATTCTCAGAATATCCCAGAAAAATACCTGCATCACTTTTCTTTTCAAATTTATCTAGATCATGCTTATCGTTGTTATGAATGAAGACTTTACTTCTAAAGACTCTAAAATATGCAATGTGAGGCTTCTTACCTTTCATGAGTTCATAGGAAGTTTTCTTAAGGACAGGTCTTACCATAACCCTGTTGAGAACATAGCAAGAGGTGTTGACAGCTTCTGCCCAAAATCTCCTTGGAAGCTGATTTTCAATCAACAAGGTTCTAGCCATCTCCACCAATGTCCTATTCTCCCTTTCAACAATTCCAATTTGTTCAGGGGTCCTTGGAGAAGCAAATTTGTGATCAATTCCTTTATTCCTGCAAGAGTCAAAAAACAAGTTATTGTCAAATTCTCCTCCATGATCAGTAAGAATGGAGTAGATTTTATTTGTTTTTACATTTTCAATTTTATTAACAAAATCTTTGAAGTTTTCCAATGTGTCACTCTTGTGAGACAGAAAATATACCCAGGTAAACCTAGAGAAATCATCCACAATCACAAACCCAAATCTATGTCCACTAAGACTGAGTGTTATAGTAGGACCAAATAAATCCATATGCAATAATTCAAAGAGTTTGGAAGTGATTAAGGGTGCAACAAATTTGAATGATTTCCTAGTTTGTTTACCTTGGGCACATGCATCACATACAATTGTAATTTTCTTTTTCTTCATTTTTGGTAAACCATTCACAAGAGCATGTCTTAACAATTTATTCAAAACATTTTCACTAGCATGACTTAACCTACGATGCCACAATTGAAACAGATCATGCTGACTAGCAACTAGACAAAGATTTTCATGTTGATGATCATTCAGGTCAACTAAATAAACATTGTTAATTCTTTGACCAAGAAATTTTAGTTTTCCAGAATCCTTTTGAACAATTTCACATGAGTCAGAATTAAAAATTACCTTAAGGCCTTCATCACAAAGTTGACTGATGCTCAGTAGGTTATGATCAAGGCCTTCAACAAGCAAAACATTCTCGATGGAGCTTCAAGGATTCTTATCAATTTTTCTAGTTTCAATGATTTTTCCTTTATTTTTACCTCCAAAAATCACTTATCCACCAACCTTTTCAGTCAATATGGAGAATTTGTCCCTATCTCCAGTCATATGTCTTGAACAGCCACTGTCAAGGTACCATTTGTCTTTCTTGTGGACTGTAAGACATTCCTGCAAAAAGTTTTAGAAGGAGAATATTGGTACTCAAATTACTTTGGGTCCCATCAGTTGTCCCAACTCAACAACAAGTTGTTTTGGAATCCAGATTTGTTTTATTTTTCTTGAATTTATTTTTGATCTGCATTTATCATCAATATGACCATATTTCTTGCAGATTGTGCATACCATGATTCTTTGTTGTTTGAAATCTTTATTCTTTTTGACATGAGAATTAGATCCAACTGAAAAGTTTTTATTGTTCTTTGGACATGAAGTTGGTCTAACACTGGATTTCAAATTTTGTTGATTTTACCTTGAACTCTTTCATGTTTGAATTGTGTTTTAGGGTTTTTGAATTGATTTTGATTTTTAGGTTTTGAGTTTATTTGTGGTTTTTCTTTGATGTTCTTCTCAGACTCACCATAGGAGGTACTTCCTTGAACAAATGAGGTTATCAGGGTTTGCCCAATTTTCTTCTTGTTCTCAGGCTGAAAACCTAAACCATGCTTGGTAATGTTCATCCGAACTCCTAAAATAGCATCTAGGTTTTCCTTGCCTTTGACAAATTTAGACAAGGTTTCTTTCTTGTCATTCAGCTCTTTTTGGGCAGTTTTCAATTCCTCTTGAATCACCTCTTTTTCTTTTTTGAGTTTTTCATTTTCATCTGTCAAAATTTATTTTTCTTTTTCAGTGGACTGGCATCTTTCCTTAATGACATCAATCTGTTCATTCAAATATTCTTGTTCCTTTTTCATGTTAATGATTTTCATTCAACAAATTTATTTGCTCAGATTCTTGTGGGTTATGCAATATGCTGTTAATCTTCTTTTTCAAGGTTTTATTTTCAGATTTCAGTTCACACAATTTTTCAAATAAAATAGCATATGCTTCCTCCCAATCATCAGTAGAGAAATCTTCAAAAGAAGAACTTACCTCATTGTTTTCTTCATGTCTGGCCATGAGACATGTAACTTCTTTCTCATCTGATCCACTTTCTTCTTGTTCTTCATCACCCTCATCACTCCATGTGGCCAGCATTGCTCTTGTCTTCTTGAGCATTTGATTATTCAATTTTTTCTTCAGATCAGGACACTCCCCTCTCATGTGTCCTGGTTTCCTGCACTCATAACAAATAATGTCAGTCTTTTTATTTGTTTCCTTGAAACATTCTTTTTGATGAAAGGCTTGAACTTACATTTCCCTTTCTTTCTCAAGAACTTTTTGAATTGCCTTGTCAGTAAGGCCCATTCTTCATCATCCTCTTCATCAGAAGACTCATTAGTTTCATCAGATTGGTCAACAATAATTTTTTAGCTAGATGAAGCTTTTAAAGCAATAGGTTTCTTAGATATAATGACAGATCATTTCTTTTCAGGTTAATCTTATATGTCATTAGTGAACCTATTAACTCATCTAATTGCATGGTTGACAACTTCTTTGAATCTTCAATTACTGTGGCCTTTGTGTGCCAAGCTGATGGTAGTGACCTAAGAACCTTCCTAACAAGTTCACTATTTGAATAATCCTTTCCTAGACCTCTAAGACCATTCACAATAAGCATAAATCTGGCAAACATCTCAGAGATGGTCTCATCACTTTTCATTCTAAACATTTCATACTCTGAGACTAATATACTTGCCTTGGTTTCCCTTACCTCAGAGATTCCCTCATAGATGAGCTGGAGCTTATCCCACATCTCTTTAGCAGACTTACATGAAGATACTCTGGAGTACTCTTTGGGGTGGATGGCACACTGCATCATGTTCATAGCACTCCAGTTGAGGGTGGACTTTTTGATCTGATCCTCGGTCCATAGATCTTCATCTTCTGGGAGTTCAGTAGGTCCCTTGTCAACAATCTTCTAGAGCCCATAGTCCTGAGCTCTTAAGAACACCTGCATTCTATTTTTCCAAAAGGAATAATTAGATCCATCGAAAAAGGGAGGCCTAGAAACTGAATGACCCTCAGCCATAAATCCCTTGGTGATTTCCATAGCAAATGACTTTTGACCGTTATATCAAACACTTAAAGTGCAATGAGAACCCGCTCTGATACCAAATGAAATATTGCGGAAAAACTACTAAGAAGAAATCTAGAAGGGGGGTTGAATAGATTTCTCTGGATTTTAAAAATGACTAGATTAGAATCTTAGAGAACTTGAATTAAGGCTTAAATATAAAGCTCAATCACAATTTTGATCAAATTAGACAGGATAGATGGTGAAGAACCAACGAGCCTATCATGCATCTAGTGCAAAAGCAATCAAACCACAGAGACAAAGAGATTTAGGGTGGTTTGGATTATACAATTGTGTATCCTACATCCACCATCCACACACACACAAAGTGGCTTATCTTGCCAGTTCAGAAAAGACACTGAACAACACACACACTCTGAGATGTAGAGATCTAAGATCTAACCACACACAAGTGAAATTAGGCACAAGGATTGCTCCAATATCACAAACCACACACAATAGGATGAGTTTGAAGTGAAGAACCAGACTAAACAATCGAATTCCAAATTGGAGATGTCTGGTTCGAATCTCCATGTTTTGCTTCAAGGTGGGAGATCAGCTCTTCTGCTTCAAGTCCAGGATGAAGGCTCTGAAGTTTAGAAATCCCTCTTGAGATGAATCATCCAAGATGCTCGAAGCCTCAATTCCTTTAGATCTGGAAGCAATTCTCTAGGATGAAGCCTTCTTCTGGAATCGCTTGAAAATTTCTTGAGTTGGAAGAACTGATGTGTGTTGCCCCAGAAAGTGAGTGGATAAGGGCCATTTATAGTCCCATGGGTCCACAAGATCTCTTGGGATTTGGGGGCACAAAGATTCTTGCTCAAAAGCCCTCAACCAAAACCATCCACGTGCCCCTGCATTTTAGATCTGGAAAAATTTCTGAGGTGTGTCGACACCACACAAACATGTGTCGACACATAAGGCACTGGCTTCAAACTGGGCTTCTGGGACAGTGGGTGAGTGTCGACACACAAGTATCATGTGTCGACACCACTGAACATTGTCTTCAAACCATGCTACTAGGATGGACAGGGTGTCGACACACAAGCCTTCTTTGTCGACACCACTGGATCCTTTTTCCTTTGCTGATTGTTGGATGCATGGACTGTGTCAACACCACTTGAGTTGTGTCGACACAACTGGCTTGTCTTCTTGATTAATTGCACTGAAAATGCACTATGTGTCGACACACTATCTGGATTGTGTCGACACCACTGTCATTACTTGAGCATTTCTTTGAGCTACACATGGAAAAATATTGTTAAATATAAATGAAGCAAGATATCCACATTTATATGAATCATATTTAAACAACATCAAAACAAGAGATCCAACACCTACGACCCATCGCGACATGATCCGCGTGCGCTGGCCTCCACAACCACCTCCTATTTATCGTCTCATGGCCTTATCTCTATCTCTAAGCAACCCCCACAACCCCCATGCGCAGTTTAAGGGTTCATGGGACCTTGGGGCCTTCCTAGGAGTCTCCCCTGCGATTTTACAAGGATTTATCTCAATATTTTGGGTGATTATCACTTGAGGACATGATTATTCTCTCTCCTCTCTATTTAAGGGACCTTTCTTCTTCAGAGGGAGGGGAGCCCCGTTTTTGCCATGAAGTGCTGCCAAAATTTCACCAGCTTTGACACTTAGCTCGTGGCTCACCCATTCCACCTCATCTCCTCCTATTCCCTTCACCATGTGATGGTTCTTTCTTCATCCATGGAGCTTGGTGGCTGAGAAGGCGACTTACAAGGCTTCTACACCAACCAAGGGCACCACACCGCAGCCAGGGAGTCGCCCCACTGGGGCTCTTTCTTCCCTTTCTCTCCTCATTCTTCATACATGCATTTTCTTATTTCTTTTAGATAGGAACGCATTTCATTCTCTTCCTACGTTCTTTACACCACCCAAGGGGTTTAAAACCACCCCACAGGTTCGTCCCTTCCATACTCTCCCCTTTACTCTTCATTTTGAATAGATGCTACACTTAAATATGTTTTAACAGGGTTTATTTGGTTGTTTTCTTCATTTTAGCAGGCACATAAACAAGGTTTGACGAGGAGCTCTTGTCCTCTGGCCGGACGGAAGGCAGGAAGAAGGTCCACCAACCATCCTCCCACACTACAGAGAACGCGACAGGCACGGGCGACGTGACAGCCTAGACGCACCTTGTTCGGGCATCGCGACATCAGCCCCGTCGTGACAACAGTAAGTGCCTTTGTTCTCATCCCCTTTCCTAGCAACGTTAGCCTAGTCTAATTCTTATTCATGGCAACTTGTTAGGTGGCGATCACACTTCCTATTTCCATGCTTTTAATTTATTTTTAGAACATGTTGTGTGTCTCGAGGGGTGCGCAACCCCGTGATTACACCTTTTGGCGATCACGGTGGGACCTTCAATGCTAGCCTCATCGATTTTGCTTGTTTTCCTACCATGATGATTTGTTTATTCCCTTATTAGATACCATGTTAAGTTCATTTTTGTGTCTGTCTTGTCTTCCTACCCTCGGTCGTGAACGCGACACATCGTATGGTCGCGATCTGATAGCAGCCTCCATGGGCGACGCGACTTTAGGTACGCATCACCTCCCATGTTCTTCATCCTTTTCTCGTTCTGAAAGTTCTATCATGTCTCCTTAATGCTATTTTTCCATGTTTGCTCACGTTTCTTGGTGCTAGAATCCTGTTAGGGTTCGGGTTTTTTCGTTTAATTTAACTGTTGGTTTTTCGGGTCCTGCCGCGCCGGCTCAGAAGGCCGCGACATTGTCGCGCCGGAGGTGGGAGACGCGTCTTCCGGTACACATTGTATGTTATTGCTTTCGGCCCATGTATCAGTTCCTATTTGTTTAGGGAGTCTTGTTGTGTTATTTACTTTCGTCCATGCTTGTACTGCGCTATAGGTTAGTTTATTTGCTTGTTGTTTATGTGTGGCTGTAGGTCTCTTCGTTCTGTTTTAATCACATCTGGTTCTCCGGTCACGATAAGGTCACGGCGGAGCTGGTCCCCGCAACTTCAGCCGTGGCCTGTCAGTTACTCTGTGTTAGTTTAGGATAAACATTGCATGCATCTTGGTGCACTTAGGCTCATGCTTACACTAATGATTCATGTAGATTAGGTGTCCTCCATGGTAGTGGAGACCCTCTCACCAGCGAGCACTCGTGGGATGACCAGGGCCTGCTACCGAGGGCCTCCGTAAGTCCCCGTTGCCGTACGCACGTTGCGGTTGCCGGGCTGGTGTACCCGTTGCACCCTTAGTTTAAGGTGTCTTACGTGTGAGTCGTGTGTCCCCTTAGTGCCACCGGAGTACTTGAGTCCTTACCTATTAGGGTCCCATTTGACCGAGTGTAATTTCATTAATCAATCCATTAAGGGTTAAGTGCGAACCCTAAAACTTTAACGCTAGTCATGCTAACTTTTGTGCTTGTTTGGTGCACCCCTTCTTATCTTATAGTCCTTTCTTGTGTGTTAGAGTCTAGGGGTTGTTTGGTAATTGTGCCATCTCCCCTAATTGTTTAGGGGTTGTGTATGCGTCATTGTCTAGGTTTCTCGAGTCCATCCCAGCAAACTATTGTATTATATCACAATCCCTTGTTCGGTATGGACCACTTCCATGTCCTTACCGGTGACTCTTTCCCCATTGGGCTTCTCGAGGACGTGGCCCAACCTTCCGCGGCCACCCTCTCAGGGCATATCCAGCCTCCCACTGCTATTGACGGTCAGTCCCGCCCCCCTTCTCCTTCTAGGGCGGATGTCCCACATGCTTAGTTCAGTCAACTCCTCCCACACTTGAGCCTGGACCAAGTTCGGGAATTTCTAGCCACTGCCAAAGGCAAGCATCCCCTATCTCCACCCTCTCATAATTCAACCCAGCAGGCGGCCTCCTCTGCCCCTGCTGCCTCTGCGCCACATGTCCCTTCTACTGTGGCGGATCCTACTCCCCTTCGTCCGGGGCTATTCACTTTTCCGAGCCCAGTTACCTTATGGCACGGGAGGTTCGGCCCAAATCTCCTCCAGTCTTCTCATTCTATCAGGCCGAATCAGCTTCTTTTCCCTGTGAGAGGTCCTACTCCTTGGAGCAATCCCGCTCCCTCGTTCCCGCTCACCACGCCACGTCCCCCTCCGATTTCCTTGCGGAGTGGACGTCTATGAAGAGGGAACTTCATGACCTCCGGAGACAATTGGACCCACGGAAGGCTGCCAGTATTCCCCTTCCTTCCTTTCAACACCTCCGAGTCCCACCCCAATCAGAACTCCCTATCTACCGGTGATATTCTGGGGTAGGTGACCCCTATGTGCATCTGAAGGATTTTGTGTATGAATCAGCTCCGTACAAGTACGACCGCCACCTCATGGGGTACTTGTTTCGTAAGTCATTGGATGGATCGGCCCTCGAATGGTTTTACTCTTTACCCCCTCTGAGCAAGCCGAGGATTTTCATATTGTTTAGGAGAGGTTTCTGCAGTAGTTCTAGGATCGGGTTAGACCTGAGTATTCTTTCGTTGATTTAGTAGCTGAAAAGATGAAGGCCGATGAAGAATTTGTGTTCTATGCCGACAGGTGGCGTGCCCTAGCTGCAAAGGTCCGCTGCCCCAGGCCTGAGGAGGAAAAGGTTAAGTTGATAATTGCCAATGCCACACCAACCTACCGAACCATTCTAGCCATGAATGATATCACCTTCATGCACCAACTTTACATCCGAGCCCGCTTCATTCAGACCCAACTTAAAGACTCGCCCATCCATTCTATGTTTGAAACCCCGAAGTCTCGTTATCCCAAGAAGCCTCAGGGTCTTGTCACCGAAGGGTTCCAAACCAATGAGCAAGTAGGTGCAGTCAACAATCCCTAGGGACCGATAGGTAGGTCGCCTTTCAACCAACAACCTCAGTAGCCATGGAACAATAAACAGCCATCTCCTCAAGCCCAGAACCCCCAACAAGACCAACGCCAATACAATCAGGTCCCTCCACCCTATAACGGCTATGCTCCTAGGAAGCCAAATGGACCCAAACGAGCTCAATATCCTCCCCTTCCAGAGAGTCTAGTCGACATTTTCGCAGTCCTTATGTCCCTTAATGCTCTTAGACTCCCTCTTAAGAAGGCAAACTTGAACATGGCAGCGGATTAGACAAAGTATTGTGTATACCACGGTCATCCGGGCCATAATGTGTCAGATTGCTTCCAATTTAGGGACATCATATATGACCTCCACGAGCAACAACAAATTGATTGGGCAGAAATGAAAAGGTTAATTCAGACATTGAGGGACCAACAGGGGCAGAGGCAGTAATAGCAGCAGCAAAGACGACAGCAGCCACAGCAGCAGCAGGAGTTTCAGCAGCCACAGCAGCAGTTCCAACAACCGTTCCAACAGCAGTACCAGTAACAACAACCAGCAAATGATCTCGGCATAATCCGCAATCCTATGCTGCAACACCAGCCCGCACCGAACCCCCAACCTGCTCCACCACCTCCGCCACCCGCTCAAGTCATCCCCGTTATCCACCATCCACCACCCGCAACCGCTTGGGCCTATGATGATGAGCATGAAGTAGGCCAACTTTTGGCTATTTCCCACACCACACCTACCTCCACCACGCCCACCATTGCCACCATTACCTCACCACTCTACAACACCCCCATCATATCACCCGTCACTACATCACCACTTAACATCCCATTTCCCCTACACCAGCACCCCTAATAGCCAATCCCTCCATCATCGACACCACCCCACCTCCACTTCACCACAACCTCGCTCTACAGAGAGGGCGGATGTTCCACCGGATGTATCCCAATGCATCCGTGTATTTGTCGGGTCAGCAGACCCAAAATTCTAGCAACAACCAACAACAACAACAAGATGTCGAAGAGATAGATCCGGTCCCGGGGACCCAGTATGATATTCTGAAGCATCTGGACCAGACTCGAGTAAAAATATCTATCCTCGAATTGATCAAGAGGTCACAGACCCACCAAGATGCCTTAAGGGCTTTTCTACAGAGGGTTATGGTGAATGAAGATATGAACCTCGACAATCTGCCCTTCGTCCTATCCATTGTTAACAAGGGGCCAACAATTACCTTCACAGATAGCGAGCTAGCTCCCCCAGAGGCCAGGAAGATGCCTCTATGTGTGACATTGACCATAAACAAAGTGGTCGTCGATGCAGCCTTAGTTGATACAGGAGCATCCATAAATGTGTGCCCTCTGAGCACTCTTTAGACATGTAACATTTCTGAGCGCCGCTTGCAGCCGACTCCCACTACTATAGCGGCTTATGATAATTCCCGGTGAGCCTGTCATGGTGTTGTTTCCTTGCAAGCGGAACTAGGCCCGCTCGTGATGACCATGGATTTCTATGTGCTCGACATTGACTCAACTTTCAAAGCTATCTTGGGTCGCCCTTGGATCGAAGAATTAGGGGCAGTCCCCTCCACCACACACCAATGTCTGAAATTTCCGTTCCAAGGACGCATAGTTAAGGTCAAAAGTGCAGCAACTACCCATACTGTGGAAGCCATTGATAAAATCATGCCGGCAGTTTGGCCCTCTAATAAGCCCATTATTTCTGTACTTGATGTGAATTATCCATGGGCTTACACCTTCTCCTCCGACCACCAAACAGTGTCTCTATCACTGGCTGCTATCAAAAAGGGCATACCGTCAGACGCGAAGGGCTGGAATATTATGATCAAAATTGGCTATCAACCAGGAAAGGGTCTTGGAACTCACCTCCAAGGGAGAACTCAAGTCATCACCAATTCCAAGCAAATCACAAGGCGTGGCCTAGGATACAAGGAAGAACTTAAGTCATGGGCAGGCTACTCATCTACTTCAAAACCAAAGCTGGAGCCTCTCACCTGAACATTATATGATCATTTTGTTGGAGGACCCATACAGCCAGGGTACAACACCATCATGATAGAGGCACCAGCATCTACATACCAAGTTTTGGAGGCCCAGCGGCCCAGCAAGAAGAAGAGGACCGAGGAAGCAGAGGCAGAAGAGTCAGAAGAAATAGTGACAGTGCTCAGTCTCCTATTTCGGGAAGGTGATCTCACAAAGCCCCCGACAGTGGGAGAATCAATAGGACCAGCATCAGTAACCACCTCCAAGTGACAGTTGCTTGGGTATGGTGACAATATTGAACCAGTGAATCCGATCAATCCGGTAGACAAGTTCTGGCCAAGGCAACTCCGGCCTCCTAATTATTCTATATTTTCAATCCTTGTTTCTAAATTTTATTTCATCCCTCCTTCTCTACCCCTTTTTCTTCAATTCTCCCCTGACGCTCTTAAAGCGTTAGCCACGTCCTCACCCCATTTCACCCTTTCTTTTGATCGCACGGTTCTCTCTTTCTCCTGATGCCTTCGGATGTAGGGTAGTTTGTTTTCTTTCTTAGGTTAGTATCTGATATTTAAATTCAAAAAAAAAAAAAAATTCTTTCCACTCCTCCTCATCCCCCCTAGCAATCGGATGGCGATCCCCGTCTTTCCTTCCCTTTCTTCGGATGGCGATCCCCGTCTTTCCCTTTTCTCTCCTTCGGATGGCGATCCCCGTCTTTTCTTCCTTCTCAAGCACCAATCCCCTGCTTCCATTCACCCTACAATCTCTACTCTTGACGATGATCCCCGTCACTCCCCGCTTTCAGCTCTCAGACGGCGATCCCCGTCTCCATGTTTCCCTGCTCTTGACGGCGTTCCCTGTCACCCGCACACTCCTCTTTCCTATGACGGCGATCCCTGTCACTCCGTGCTTCCCTGCTCTTGACGACGATCCCCGTCATCCGTGCACTCCTCCTTCCTCGGCGACGATCCCCACCTTTCCTCACTTCTCTACTTAAGCTGCAATCCACGCTCACTGACCAACATGGTCACCTTGGGCATTTTGGGTATGGGGCCTTCTGTTCCCCTACACCCTGACTCTACTGCGAGCACCCTGAGCCCAGGTGGCTTGCCCCTGCCTCCAGACCCATCAGAGGCTTCCCGCGTCTATGCCGCACCCCTTCCTTTCCCTTCTAATAAACCTCTGGATATTTCTTCAGAGTCCTCTGTAAATATTAGTTCTAGTTTAGATTCAAGGGTAGGATCTAGCAAGGCCCCGTCCCCGTCTAGGAAGAGTAACGATAGTGGCATACCCCATAGATACTTAGTGGATCTGTGCAAAGGTGTGGTGCTCTTCTAGCTGTCGAGGAGTTCGTCCAAGAAGCTGTTGTTCTGTACATAGAAGCTCAACATGAAGAGGAAGGGCTAGACGATGGATTTGGAGTATATGAATTCTTGTCTGAGGAGGACCCAGTGGATGAAGAAGACAATGAAATAGAACGGTGAAATAGAGGATGCTGCCGAGATGTATGCCAGTGGCATGAAGAGATTTGATGAACCTACATCGACAGTGGACGAACCCACCAAAGTGGTAAACATTGGGACGAAAGAAGAACCCAGGCTCCTAACTATAGCTTCCAACCTCCCCCCTAAAGAAGAGAAGGTGCTTATAGAGATGTTAATGGAGTACAAGGATTCTTTTGCCTGATCGTACGATGACATGCCTGGTATTGACTCCGAGTTAGTGGAACATAGGTTGATTTTGAAGCCAAGGGCAATAGCCGTTAAGCAAAAGTTGAGACGATTCCACCCACACATTGCTTTGAAGATGAAGGAGGAGATCGATAAACTACACAAGGCTAAGTTCATCTGTGTAGTCCTCTATCCTTTGTGGGTGGCCAATATAGTCCCGGTAATGAAGAAGGATGGAAGAGTTCGAATCTGCATAGACTTCCGGGACTTAAATAGGGCATGTCCAAAAGATGATTTCCCATTACCTCACTTGGACATTCTAATTGATAGCACCGCTGGGTTCGAAACCCTCTCATTCATGGATGGTTACTCAGGATATAATCAAATCCATCTAGCCCAGAGGACCAAGAGAAAACCTCCTTCACCACGCCCTGGGCAACTTATTGCTATGTGGTCATGTCGTTTGGATTAAAAAATACCGGCGCCAGTTATCAAAGGGCAATGTTAGCGATCTTCCACGATATGATTCATATTAATGTTGAGGTTTACATGGATGATATTGTGGTGAAGTCTCGAACTCAAAGTGAACACTCCTCCATGCTTGCCAAAGTGTTTCGACGCACACGGGAATATCAATTGAAGATGAATCCGAAGAAGTGCGTATTTGGGGTTTCCTCAGGCAAGCTGTTAGGGTTTATAGTTAGCAAGCGGGGGATTCAAATAGACCCGAAGAAGTCCAAGGCAATAAATGAGATGCCTCCTCCTAAGAACATATCTGAGCTTCGATGACTGATTGGTCGGCTATAGTTCATAAGGAGATTTATATCTCAGCATTCTTGAAGATGTCTTCCTTTCTATGAACTTTTAAAAGGAAGAGTCAAGTTCAAATGGAATGATAAGTGACAAGAAGCCTTCGATGAACTCAAGAGCTATCTTATGAATCCGCCCGTGCTATAGGCGCCTGTCCCAGGAAAACCCCTTATCCTGTATCTGTCGATCATTGAGGACTCCCTAGGAGCTGTCCTTGCTCAACATGATGATTCTGGCAAAGAAAGGGCAGTCTATTACCTATCTAGGTTATTCAACCCCTCCGAGCTCAAGCTCACCGCAATGGAGAAAACATGTGTAGCGCTAGTGTGGGTAGTGCAGAAATTGAAGCACTATTTCCTAGCCCATTAGGTGAGCTTGATTTCTAGAATGGATCCTATTAGGTATCTCCTAGAGAAGACAGTCCTCGTTGATAGATTAGCTCGTTGGCAGAGTTTCTTGTCTCAGTTCGATATCACCTTTGTAGTCCAGAAGACTATAAAAGGGTATGCCATTGCTGAGCACCTTGCTCACCTTCCTCTCCCCCATAGTGGCACGGTTCAGGAAGAATTTCCTGATGAAAACCTATCACTCATTTCTCGTGATCCCTTCTGGTCACTCCATTTTGATGGAGCTCTTAATTCTAGGGGATGGGGCATAGGTGTTGTTCTGCTCACCCCAGAAGGGATCACCATTCCATTGGCTTATCAACATCAGTTCCCTGCCACCAACAATATTTCCGAGTATGAGGCTCTCCTAACTGCTCTAAAACATGCCTATCTCTTAGGCGCGTGTCATCTCAAGATCATAGGAGACTCTCAACTCATCCTTCGGAAGGTCCTTTTTACTTACCACACTCGTGACCCTAAACTCAAGCCTTATCATGATCTTGTCACTCTCCTAGCCAAGTGTAGATGCGGCTTTTCGTTCCCTTTTTTAGGGGAGAACTCCGAGCTATGGTCCACAAAGAGGGATATGAAAGAGAAACGGGCGGTGGAAAAGAAAGACAAAAATGGAAATAAAGATCTGTGATCACCAGGTACGCGAGGGTACCGAATGAAGGTGCACAGCAAGGGGTACGAATGGACAGGTTGATCACGTGTATACCTTTTTAAAGCGGAGGGAGATTGCACGGGGGATGTGGGTTCCTCTTCTTCTATGAGCACGACTGACCGTGGTAAAAGGCATTTCCTTTGTTGATTACCCTGAAAAAGAGACAAATAAGAAAGAAGAAAGGGGATTAGCCAAATAGGGCGTGTAGTACCGAATCCAAAAATAATGAAATAAATGAATGAAAGGAGAATAACTCACCGCGTGGCGGCTTGTAAACCCCTAAAGAATGTGGGTGTGTGTGTTATGCATGCATGTGTGTAAAAAGGAATAAAGGGAGCCACGTGGGGCTTAGAGGGAGTTGGTACAAACGAAAAGGAAAAGGGGAGGGGGTACTTCCCCGATAGTTGAATGGCACAGCGGCGCTGTCGAATGGATGGACAGAGGAAGACGAAGAAGAAGCTTTCTCCCGCCTCGCTCCGGTTCGCATGAAGAAGACGACAGGGATGCCGGCTCTAAGATCCAAGGGAGGGAACGAGTGGCTTGAAGTAGATGGTCCCCTTAGGCCGGAGGTCACCGCAGTGAATGGACCCCCCACTTACAGATGACCCTCGAGGGTCTATTTTTTGAGGTGAAAGGCGTGGATTACGTCGAGCATAGCCGCCGCGACTATGAATTGAAACGCATCGGGTATGAGCACCGCTAATTAAAATCAATTTGATGGGACAATCGTATGATGATCATAGCCCACAGCTAGGCTTGGAATCGGGTCGGGTAGGGCCGCCGCGACTTGAAACACAGTGGCTATGGCCGACGCGATTACAATTTCGGCATGATTCGAAGCATGGGACTCATAAATGCATTGTCCTCAGCCATAGGCTATAGGGTTTGACTTTTAAATCGTGGAGACCTTGGTGGACGCGACTCTAATTAGAGCTTGTGATGGAAAATGCGTCGGCTTTACCCGCCACGTTTAAGGACATAGTCGCGTCCATCATACCCGACGCGTTTAAAAGAATCAATGCAGACCCAGGAATCGATATGTATTCGCGTCCACCATGTCGGGCGCATTTTAGTTACCTTCATAAACGCATCCTCTAGGCCCGACATGACTTGAAAATGATGCCCACATCGTCCTGCGAGCCTTGGGAATGAAGGGGAAGCACCGGGGAAGAATTGGGTGATCCGAGAATGATGGGGAAAACTACTCTTACAAGGCAAAAGGAGGGCCATTTGTGGCATTATGGCGCAATATGAAATTTGCCCGCAGTGGAGTCAAAATCGCGTGTCTACACCAAGTAATTCCGCAAGCTCATCTATATTCACACTCCTCGCACTCAGAACATCTTAGCCGATGCCCTGGCATGTCTGGCCTCATCTCTCTCCTTCCCTCTCAGCCGCAGCACTGAGACTATCATTGTCCAGAGGTTAGAATCACCTTCTACTCAGGACCCTTGGTTCGATAACCTCAATAATGCTTTAGTCTTGAAGGCAGAGAGAAGAGAAGCAAATGAGGTGATGCTTATGGAACTAGGAGAAATGATGGAAGAAGAAAGGCCATGGTACCACGAGATCGAGCAATATTGCAAGGACGGTACCTTCCCACAAGAAGCTGAGGCTGGAGATAGGAGAGCCATCCGTAGAGCGGCGCTAAGATACACCATTATTGGAGAAGGGTTGTATAGACGCGCTTTAAATGGGATGCTCCTCAGATGCTTGTCAGACGAAGAAGCATGGAAGGTAGTAGAGGGAGTCCACTCCAGTGAGTGTGGAGGGCATGTGAATAGCCATATGTTAGCTAAGAAAGTCCTTAGGCAGGGCTATTACTGGCCAACCCTAGAAGTAGATTGTGCCATCTACGTCCGTATATGTGTTAAGTGCCAGATCCATGCTGATAAAATCCATGCTCCATCGTCCTCCTTACATCCACTGTCTTCCCCTTGGCCATTCTCCATGTGGGCCTTTGATATCATTAGACCTCTTGGTGACCCTAATGCTCAAATCATTCCTTCTCACTGCTACTGAGTACTTCACCATGTGGGCCGAAGCAGAAGCATTTGTGGAAATCAAAGGTTCAAACGTGTGTCGTTTCATTATGAAGAATATCATCTCGCAGTTTGGAGTGCCAAGCGGCATCGTCACCGACAACAGACAACAATTCATATCTCAAGAGCTTCAGGACCTATGTAAGAAATTCAACATTTCTCTGCATCATTTGTCTCCATATTATCCATAGGGAAACGACCAAGTCGAAGCCACAAACAAAACACTTTTGAAAATTTTAAAGAAAACATGTGAGTCTCATAAATTTGCTTCCTGGCCTAAGAAATTGATCGAGGCTCTATGGGCCTACCATACCTCCGTCCGTACGCCCACATGGCAAACTCCCTTTTCACTTACTTATGGGATGGAGGCGGCATGTCCACATGAGATCCTCATTCCTTCGCTAAGGGTACAGCTGGACAAAGAACTTAACCTTGATGAACGACGAGAGGCGTTACTTACACAGCTGGAACTCCTAGACGAGCGGCGTCTGGACGCGGTCGATCATGTGCTTTCATATCAAAATAGACTCCCAAGATCTTTCCAAAAGAAAGTGATTGAATGCTAATTCCAAGAAGGAGACATGGTCTTGAAGCGAATTTTCATAAAACCTGGAGGTCCTAGGTCGAAACTGCAAGCTAACTGGGAAGGGCCGTACGTCATCAAGGAAGCGTACCGTGGGAATACGTATATGCTAATCAATGCCGAAGGTGAGGATCTCTCTCACCCGTGGAATGGGTTATACCTCAAAAGATTTCACCATTGATAAAAGATTTTTGATAGCGGCACTTTTCCAAAAGAATGCTAGTAGTCATGAGTCTTACGTTCATTTCATTACTGTCAGATAACCCCTGGGTTCAGTCAACACACACAACACGGCAACCCGCGACCAATTTCCCTTAATCAAGGGTGTTCCTATTTAGCCCTAGTGTAGGAGAGCGAAGGTCTATTCTCTTTGATCATATGTGTATGAAATCTTAAAGAGAGACAGTCAATTCTAAAGAAAAGAAATAACCAAAAGAACAACAAAAGAGCAAAAAAAATGAGAATAGGGGTATGGCAAAGAGTGGCAAAGTCCCCAAGGGACAAAAATGAGCCCGGACGTACGCATGCCCCAAACAAAAGCAATGACCACAAAGTCTCTGGAATACAGACGAAATCCATGTGAGATACGCCCTCACGACTCAAAGAATCCCATGTCCCAAGCACCGACACCAAGTCTTGTCCCCCTAAGTCTTCCTATCCCCTCTAATGACCGAATGCACTCCCACACTTGGTCTGTGAAGGAACACTAGCGACTAGGGGCAATCAGCCATAAGGAAGCCAAAAACAAATGCACACTGCACCTAAGGGATATTTGACAGCGTAAGATGGAAGGTGAGGTTCACAACTAATTGCTCAAGTGCAAAGGTGTCACTAAAAAAAAGCCAAAAAAGCAAAAAATAAAAATCAGAAAAACAAAAAAAAAATCCCAAAAATAAAAAAATTCCAAAAGTCCAAAAAAAAAATTCAAAAAATCCCAAAAGTCCAAAAAAATCTGAGAATCCTAAAAATCTAAAAAAAATAGAAAATCTCAAAACCCAAAAAAATTATTAGATGTACATATTGTTTTCTTTTAGCATGCATTATTTCTTTTTACGTTCTGCCTATTTAATAAGGCTCAGCCCCTTGACTATTATGAAGTTGAAGTCATTCCTTGCTTAATGCAAGGGGCTGAGCCAAAGAGCAGATCTAACTTGTTTTGCTAAGTGTGCAGGGGCAGAAACTCTGAAATAGTGCAACGATGTACTCAGTTTCCTCTCTTTCTTTCTCTTGGATCTCGTTTCACACTCGTGTCAATCACAATTCATCCCAATCGCAAGCATTGGCACAAAAGATAAAAGTTCCACTAAAGATAAGCATCATGTACATAGATAAGGGGGAGGTGGCTCACAAACTCTTCACTACTCACCACCACTCTCCCAGATCCCTCCTGCCTCTCGGGTGGGGGTGGCATCTCGCCAGCACCCCTACCACTCCGGGCACTCGTGTCTCCTGCTCGGCATCTCTCCTTCTCCTCGTTCCTCCGATGACTCAAGGAACCAGCAAAATACTGCCTGACAGAGGCACCGCTCGCACTGCTCGCTCCGCTCGCACTGCTCGCTCCGCTCACACCTCTCCTGCTCCTACTCTGAACTGCTTGGCTCAACATCGTCATGCAGCTCTAGAGCTCCTCAATCCGGCCTTGCTGCGCGATCATCTCAGTGCACAGCCGTGCTAACTCCTCCTGGTCCGCCGATGATCACCGCTCACGCAGCGTCACAAACTCCCTCGTCAGCTCCCCTACCTGTGTGCATAGCTAGTCTGCCTCCGCTGCCACTGTCTCCACCTGAATGTGCCACTGGCAATCAACGTTGCCACTGCATCAGCCTGCTCTCTCCAATGGGTCGTCTGGCCGGTGGTGGTCCTCAGCTCTATCACCATTGAGAGGCATGTCAGTGCCAATTTTAAATCAAGTTGAGTCCTGCCTCGGTGCTCCCAGTCTGCGATCTGCTCGCGGGCCCGCTCATGCCAGTCAGTAGTGTCATGGAGTCCCCGAAAGCTCCAGCCAGGCCTAGGGATCCGACCTTGGCTAGGGAACTCCACAGCACTCTGACGAGGGCTGAGGGACCTCTGAGTCAGATGCAAGTGGAGAGGTAGCACGAGGTTGAGAGCATGGACCCACAGCGCCCTACCGAAGTAGGGAAGAGCCAGCTCCAACCAAGGCTGTCCCTCATCCCCCTCCTATAGATATGACTGCCACACCACCTGCACATCAAAGCACATCTGATCAATATCCAAGCACTTAAATCAAATCAATTTAAACTTAGAGAAAGGGTAGAATACTCACATCTAGCTGAGGGTAGACGTCGATCGCGTCTTGGATGGACGCCAGCGGCTCCTCTAGGGGGTGCCTGTCTCGGCACGACACCCAGTGGCAAGCTAGGGGCACGAGGCCCAGTCGCTCTAGAACGCCCCTCCTCAGGCCCGGGAGGTAGAGGTATGTCCAGACCTGCAAGAAGAAAGGCAGTTAGATCACATGTGCAGTAGAAGAGCAATTTAAATAAAGAGGGAAAGTGAAAGAGAATAGTACCTGAAGGAAGGGGAAGAAGCTGCTGATCGACGTCTGCTGGTCGAAGGAGCCCAAGCTGTCGAACTGATGCACCAAGAGTGCAGCCCCCCATGCATAGTCCCCCACCTAGTCTAGGTCCTCTAGTAGCGGCAGGAACCGGCAGTGGACTACGTCACCCCTCGTAGCAAACAGAAGTCTGCCCAAGAAGAATGTGAGGAAGCGGCGCAAGTCCAGATCTGCCTGTGCCCGGGGCTCGCTGGCCAGAGTCTCCCTACAGTAAACCAGCCTATCTAGCTGCTCGTCCACCGTCTCGGCCACCTCCCTGCCCGTCTGAACTAGCCCTAAACTCTCTTGCAGATCTACCCTAGGGATGAGAGAGGACCTAAGACCTATAGTCAAGTCTAAGGGCTTGCGTGATATCCCTTGGTAGAATGGGTAGGTAAACCCACTCACCGAACGCCCATGCACTCTTAATCCGGTGATCCTACTCATGTCCTCCAGGTTGGGGATCATGTGTCCCCATGGAAACACGAAGACAGTTGCCTCTGCATCCCACCTACTGCGCAGGGCCGAGGTAAGAGGGGCATCCACCCTCATCCACTCCATCTTCAAAACCTCACCAAACCCCATGTCGTCCAGGCGCTCCCTCTGGAACCCTGGGAGTGCCAGGTATACAACCAGTACAAATAACCATGAAACCCTAGATCTCATTTCTCCCTGCAGCCACAAAAGAAGCAATCAGTCAGCCTAAACATGCTTTTCTGGAGTCCTCGGCTGAGGTCCCGCCACCCAAGTGGGTCGCGACCTTGCCGCGGCCCCCCGATGCGTTGTGACATGTTCACGACACCCTTGGTGATTGCGATCTTGTATCGACGGCCTATGGCCTACGTGACAAGGTGGTGGCCTTTGACCCCGTCGCGACTTCTGGTGTAGCGACAGAGCGGGCCGTCGCATTCTCAGACGATGGCTGACCAGACTTTTCTCTATCCGGTGGCTGTTCTCCTAGGCAAATTGCCCTACATTGACCCTCTATGGGGCTCCCCATTCATCCACAACCACTAATCAAAGGTTAGGGCTTCGAGAACTCACCTTTCTCATGGTGGCCTCTCGTGCCTCGGCCGCCGTTGCGAGATCCACCGTCAGGGCCTCCTCTTCCTCCATCTCGATCTCCAGCACCTCCTCTGTTGCCGGAGGCGTTGCCTCGCGCCACCGGGAGGTCCTCCTCGGTGTCGCCCTTTTCCCCCTTCCACCGTTGCCTTCGCCGCTGCCCTCCATGGCAGTCCAAAAAGGGAGAGTAAGAGGAGAGCTTGAGAGGGAGAGTGGAAGCAGGAGAGAGAGGGAGAGTGAAAGAGAGAACGTAGAATGAGTGAGAGCAGGAGGAGTTGAGCAAGAAGAATCGTCGGAGCTATGCACTGTGAGCGCGCAAAAGGGGGGAGAAGGGGCTTCTATGGTCAGTGTCGCGATGTCCATAGATGCCACGTTAAGATTGCGACTCCCAGGTAGGCCGCGACATTGTCGCGACCTATCGACCCGTCGTGACCTTTAGGCGACATTTGTTTTGGTCTCGATATGAACAGAACAATGCTCACAGTGAATAAAATTCTGATTTTATTGATTCAAATGATCAATTACAACTCCTAATCACTCCTATAATCAATCAAGCAATCATTTGAAGCCCTAACTACCACCTTTTACATTTTCTATCCACTCTCAAGCACCCGGTGTAGCCTCAGATCCTGCGGGTATGAATGGTCGGACCCTCTTCAAAGCCCGTTGATACTTACGGTTCACATCTTCATCCTCCGCCACTTCCACTAAGATGAGGCTTGTGGCACACCCCTCCCAATGGACGATGGCGCTCCTCACATCTCGTTCATCCTGTTCATCGTTCCTCTTCCGTGCTTAGATTGGCGGGTAGTGGGAGAGGGTCCGCACAACTGTGTGTGCGGCACAACACTAGAGGTAGCATTGGTCGGGGTTGTAGAGGACCAGTGCTTCATCACCGATTAGTCATAGAGCCAGGCCAATGCACTGAGGAAGGTGGATCATCTTGTTGTGGAGAAATCTCGGGCGTATCTCAAACTGCTCCACTGTCATTGTCTTGAAGTAAAACCTCCACTCTTTCAATCCCTTGATTATTGCCGTCACGCACCATGCTTGAGTAGTCATATAAAGTGGAGCACCGACGAAGGCAAGCAGGTGATGGAGCATGCTCATGCACTTGATGGATGGGTCGTCCGTCGCCTTGAAATTGATATGCATGCCCATCCATCACTCAAGAGTGACCACGGAGCCAAAGAAAGGACCGCCAGTAGTTACGGAGGAGAGCCCAGCATTAAGGTAACCAAGGACAGCTTGAGAGATGCTCATACCATCCCATGCACAAGCGATGATGCTTAGGTTGGAGGCAGAGAGGAGATGATCCTGTGCGGGGAAGAGGATGACGTTGCATATACAGATAGCGGCTGCCTTGGCGATGGCGAGGCAACTTCCTGTCTTCCTCTTGCACTGAGACATGATCCACTGAGAGATAGGGAGAAGATGGATATAGCCCGCACTGCTCATGGTACTCAAGTCCCAGGTCCGAGTGGTGATCTCTCCGAGGATAGCCCAGGAGTCTATGGGAGCCACGGTGTGGGAGATGTGGTATTCCTCTCCTTTCTTGTCTTTTGGAAGCCCGAGCATGAGCTCCAGCTCCTCTAGCAAGATCGTGGCCTCGAACGAGGGGAAGATGAAGGTGTGGGTGTGTGGATGCCACAACTCCGTGAGCACTGTAAGACTGTCCCACACATGCACTATTTTATGGTAGTTCTTGTCTAATGTGAGGACAGTGGTGAGTTTCCATTCGCGCAGATGATTGGTAGAAGCCACAGGCAGTGCATCCACCATGGGTTCTAGCCATGGGATCTTAGAATAGCATCTACTACCTGGGAGGATCTTGAAGAAGAAGAAAAATAGAGGGTTGGCAGAAGAAGAGAAGAAGAAGAAGAAGAGAAGAGAGAAAATCAAAAGAATAAAGAGAGAAAGTACTTACTTGAAGATCCGGTCTTGCACTAATATGCCCGGGCACGGAGGAGAGGCGTTGGAGAGCTGCATGAGCTTCCCTTGCTACTTTTGGACCGCCATAAGGGGAGGAGCTGGCTTGGAGGGAGGAAGAAGATCTCTTTATGGCTTGGAGAGATAGAAAACCAAGAGAGAAGAAGAGAGAGAAGTTGAGCTCCAAGAATAGACCCCTACACACCTATTTATAGAGCTCCAGGAGGCCTAATCCCCATCCCAACTCGTCCATAGGAGTTAGAGTAGTCATAGGTTTGGTTTAAGAGTCATATTAGTGTTAGGAATAGCTCTAGGATAAGGATAAGGCTTGGCTTCGGGGTTTATCGTGCAGAATGATGTCACGACGCCCCGATCCGATGCGTTAGGTTCGCGACCTCTAGATGTGTCGCGTTTCTATGTTTTGTGTTTTCTTGTGTCTTATATATTTTTGTTTTGTGTTATTGTTGTGTATGTACATATTATCTTCGTTATTGCTTTGTTTTTTATAAGAAAATCATAAAAAAAAACCAGAAAATCACAAAAAATGGATCTTCACTGGTAAGTCAGGTAAGTATTTCTATCCTTACTCCCTTGCATTACTATATGGCAGCCTACTTATTATATCACTTCAAGGACCGGATGGTTTCAACGGGCTCTGGGATCTGAGTTCCCCTTCAACAAAAACGGTGATGATCTAGGTGCATGTTCCTTATTGTCGGATAGCCCATTAAGTTAGATGAGTTTGGGGATGATGGACTCTATCTTGCACAGCGGTTGCAGGAAGATTCTCGACCCATTCTTGTCCGGTTTAACAATATTATCCTTGATATATTTTCTATTTTCTATTTTCTTTGCATTTGATTTAATGATTTCTTTTCTTTTAGCCCAACATGCAGCATATAGGACTTTGAGCTATCATAACTCATCCCTGGCTAATGGTGAGCTCTTGTTAAGTGCCCAACCATTCTTCATGTTCAGAACAAGAAATCCTATTCCACTCTAAATTGGAAGGTCTGTCTCCGAGCGAGTTGTTCTTGCCAATTTGTCAAGAATTTCCCTGTCTGGATTTTCTATCCAATTTTCATCCTTATTCCTTTTGATCCATTTTGGTTGCGAACCGCTCCCAGGATAGAGTCTGTGTTGCCTACCTGGCACGCACATGTCCCTCTAAAATGAAACCTGCAGGCCAATCGGCTAGGGAACCTCTCAATCGAGGGTTGATCATCCTTTTCTTTCTCCTTCTTGTCCAGACTTGTGTTTTCTTTGCATTCTGCTCGAGCAGCTAACTCGGGGGTTTCCAGAAGATTCCAATTGCTTGTTGGTCAGATCGGGTGTCTCTTTACCTTGGCTCCCATCTTTTCAGTCCACTACGTTCCATTTTCGCTTCACCGTCATTTCATGACACCTCCGCTACACTTCCGCTATGCTCCCTTGCAAAGTGGAAGCCAAGGAGGGGCAATCTGTAGACACCTGATTCTGGCCCATAAGTTGAACCACATTCCTTGTTCTCTTAATGAGCCCCAAGTTGGTTACTCACCTTGAGCCGATTCCTTAGCCCTGTTGTGAGCCCATTAAAAGCCCAATCTCTACAATATCCCATCCAATTATTTTCTTATGAGTCCTTATTGATTATTCTTCCAAATAATTGATCAATAATTCAAGAATAATCGATTTTCCTTAACGCGACGTGTCGTTGGGTCGCGTTATCCTTTTCGCGCCCCTCATGGCCGTCGCGACAGTCCATGCATATCTATGCACGTGCCCTTAGGGTCACGACCATCTCGCTCGTCGCGACTATCCTTGTCGTGACCCTACGACCCATCACGACATGATCCGCATGCGCTGGCCTTTGCAACCACCTCCTATTTATCCTCTCATGGTCTTATCTCTATCTCGCACCCCCCACAACCCCCATGCGCGGTTTGAGGGTTCATGGGACCTTGGGGCCTTCCTAGGACTCTCCCCTGTGATTTTACAAGGATTTATCTCAATATTTTGGGTGATTATCACTTGAGGACAAGATTATTCTCTCTCCTCCCTATTTAAGGGATCTTTCTTCTTTAGAGGGAGGGGAGCCCCGTTTTTGCCATGAACTGCTGCCAAAATTTCACCAGCTTTGACACTTCTCTCGTGGCTCACCCATTCCACCTCATCTCCTCCTATTCCCTTCACCAAGTGATGGCTCTTTCTTCATCCATGGAGCTTGGTGACTGAGGAGGCGACTTCCAAGGCTTCTGCACCAACCAAGGACACCACACCGCAGCCAGGGAGTTGCCCCATTGGGGATCTTTCTTCCCTTTCTCTCCTCATTCTTCATACATGCATTTTCTTATTTCTTTTAGATAGGAACACATTTCATTCTCTTCCTACGTTCTTTACACCACCCACCAGGTTCATCCCTTCCATGCTCTCCCCTTTACTCTTCATTTTGAACAGATGCTACACTTAAATATTTTCTAACAGGGTTTATTTGGTTGTTTTCTTCATTTTGGCAGGCACATAAACAAGGTTTGACGAGGAGCTCTTGTCCTCTGGCCGGCCGGAGGGCAGGAAGAAGGTCCACCAACCATCCTCCCGCACTGCAGAGAATGCGACAGGCACGGGCGACGCGACAGCCTAGACGCGCCTTGTTCGGGCGTCGCGACATCAGCTTCATCACGACGGGGAGACCCATCGTGACGATAGTAAGTGACTTTGTTCTCATCCCCTTTCCTAGCAACATTATCCTAGTTTAATTCTTATTTGTGGCAACTTGTTAGGTGTCGATCACACTTCCTATTTCTATACTTTTAATTTATTTTTGGAACATGTTGTGTGTCTCGAGGGGTGTGGAACCCCGTGATTACAGACAGCAGTAGGTCACAATGGTATTTGGGTTTTTGTGGACAGATTGACCAAGGTTTGCAGGTTATTAGCAGTAAGCATGACATGGACTGTGGATAGACTAGCCAGATTGTATGTAGATAGAATAGTACCTTTGCATGGGATTCCAGTTACCATTGTCTCAGATCGAGATCCCATGTTCACTTTTGGCTTCTGGAGGAGCTTACAGAGAGTGATTGGCACAGAATTGAGGTACAATTCAGCTTATCATCCACAGACAGATGGATAGACAGAAAGAACCATTCAGAATATAGAAGATATGTTGAGAGCTTGTTGTCTAGTATGGGGAGGTACATGGGAGCACCACTTGGGCATGGTAGAGTTTGCATATAACATCAGCCATCATGCAAGTATCGGAATGGCACCTTATGAAGCATTGTATTGCAGACTATGCAAGACACCACTGAATTGGCATGAGGTAGGTGAGAGGCAGATTATGGGTCCAGAGTTGATTAAACAATGTTCAGAAATGGTTAAATTTATTAAGGAAAAGCTTCAAACAACACAGAGTCGTCAGAAGAGTTATGCAGACACCAGACGCAGGCCACTATAGTTTGAAGTTGGTGATTATGTATTTCTGAAAGTTTCTCCTACCATGGGTGTGCTCAGGTTCAGTAAGAAAGGTAAATTGAGTCCAAGAGATGTTGGCCCATTCCAGATATTAGAAAGAATTGGTTAAACAGCTTACAGATTGGATCTCCCAGTAGATTTCACAGACGCACATGATGTGTTCCATGTTTCAATGCTCAGAAGATATATCTGAGATCCTTCCCAGGTGGTTAGTTACCAGAGAGATGATTTGAAGCAAGACATGACAATGCTAGATTATCCAGTATAGATTACGGGCTGCCGAACCCAGAAGCTAAGGAATAAGGAAATTGAATGAGTAAAAGTTAGATGGGAGAACAGACAGGGTGGACAGGATATGTGGGAATTAGCCAAGAAAATGATGAAAGTGTATCCATACTTGTTTGAGTAAGCCTTTAATTCTTTTAGGTGATAGTATCATGCTTGTTTAGTTGAAAATTTTTGGTGTTGAGCTTTCTTCTTAAATTTCGAGGATGAAATTTCTTTTAGGTGATGGTAATGTAGCGTATTGACCGTTCAAATCGTGGTTTAGTGGTTGTGGAGGCCAGTGTGTGGCCTTTGGTGGGTGTTTAAGGTGTTGACGCAGCTTGTGGGGCTTCATGGGCCAACAGATTGGGCCCAATGCACCCATTGGTTCACTATTAGTGAACGCGACAGGGTTGGACGTCGCGTTCTTAACGCAACGGTCCTGGGTGTCGCATTCTTGTTACTGCCGATTTGAGTCTTCGTCTGCATGTCCGCCGCATGGCGTGCGCTGGGCGACCCGCTGGCGTCAACAGCGAGAAAGTGACGGCCTCCTGCGTCGCGTTCTTGTCACGACAGTAGGATGCGTCGCGTTCCTAACTCTGAGGTGCTTTTAACTTTGGTCGGCAGAACAGAGCTCAAAACGCTCTGCTCGGTCAGGAAGTGATTGTTGCAGAGAATTTTGGGCGATTTTGAGTTTTTTGGCCATTTTTGGTGTGACCTCGTCGTGAGGATGTGCTACGGAGCGGGGGGAAACACCGGGGCATTGCTGTTCTTCATGTTCTTCACGACGGTAGGGAGATTCTACCCTGTTTCTTGTTGTAGATTACATGTTTAGCATATTTAGCTTGTTTTACATGCTGTAGATGGTAGATACCATGCTAGTTTAAGGTTTAGAGCTTGAATATATGTGTTTCATGGTAGATATTATGGTTTACATGGGGATTCTGTTGATGGAATCCCGGTTTTAGGTCACTAACTGTGAAGGCGACGGACCTTCCTGTCGCGTTCAGAACGCGACAGCCCAACCCATCACATTCTTCTTCAGAATGCGCCGTATCGAGGCGTCGCATTCTGAAGGCGACATTGGACCCCATCGCTATAAGGATTATGGATACTTGTTATCGGATTATTGATATATGTTGTGCATGCTAATGGTAAGCGGTGCATTAGCACCTGAGGAGTTCGAGGAACATGTTGTACATGTGGTTGACATGTTGTTCACGTGGTTTGAGCGGTGTTCACGTGGTTTGTGTGTGTGTGGCGAGTAGTACGACGCCTACCGTGGTTACCTCTCCAGTTGGGAGCCTCAAGTTTTGTGTGAGCCAAGCACGTGAGTGCACGGGGCTTGTCCCGGTACTTGTGTACCATCGAGGTCTGTGTCATCTTCCTGAACACCCTCACTCTTGTGTAGAGTTGTACGTCCGGCTGAGGGAAGGATGGCAGTGGGACAACGACTTTTGAGAGTTTGTGTTTTGTCGCTTGTAGCGCGTTCGTGGTTGGGGGTTACGGACACCAGTAGACGTACTGGGCCCTAGCTAGTCCTATTTTCCAGTGCCTCACTTTAGGGAGCTCGGGACAAAGTCCCTAAAGGTGCCAGGCATGGGGTTGCGGCAATGTGGTCTGCAGGAGTGGTGTTGGTTGGTCTCCACAGTTTCTTGGCTTGTTCTAGTGGAGCGGCAGCTGGACCTTTTGTCCATAGCTGCGAGACTGAGAGATAGTCCTGTGTGGTTTGTCCAGGTCGGTTGCTGGTGTCACGAACCAATCTTCGTGGCCCGAGTGTAGCGTTTTCCTATTTTAGCACGTACACCTGGCGAGGTTTGCCGTTTATTTATTAAAGGTTCATTTTTGTTAATGGCATATGGTAAGTAGTATTTATAGCTTTAATATCCTCTGTAGATAGTTCTATAAATTGCTAGTGTAGCTTCCTGCTTTTGTACTTGTGAGTTCGGTTTTGTTCAGCTTTTGGGGGAGTTTCCCTACTTAGCCTGTGACTTGCGAGGCTCACCCCTACTCCTTTCAGGTGAGGGAGAGCAGGGGCTTCTTGCCCTTCTTTTATGTCACGCCTCGACATTTAGCAACGGAATAAATATCAGGATGCGTGAACGATACGGATATAAGTATCACAGTTGAGTAACACAGAGTCACAATTAAATATAACAACATACTTGAGACAGTAATAATGCCATCTAAAATACTCTTCATTTCATTCAATAATTAAAATCGTACATCAGTAGAACCAACTAAAGGGGTCCATTATTTAAATATAAACTCCATGAAAATGTTTCACTATTACATAAACTACTCCAATATCTATTCCTAATCTTTCAACTCCTCATATGACGGGTGCTCTTCACTCATGCCCTGCCCCATCGGAGTCCACGAGATCCTCATCACTACCTGAAATTGATAGGATGATAGGGTGAGCAAACTAGCCCAGTAGGATTTACATCTTAATGTGTGGGCACTAATGTACATGATTAGCATTTTAAATAAGTAGAGTCTTTAAAAGAAAACATGATGACTGTAAATGCATGCATTTCTAACGAGTGAAATGACTGAACAGAGTAGAATTTATTAACGGATATCATAACGAATCATATACTGACATTCATATGCATTGGACAAGGATTTCAAGAATGAGATCGTATCACATAAACAAGAATTGGCCATATTCACAGAGATATCACATATTCACGTGATCAGACGTGTCATATCAAACTTATCACATCATATCAAATGAAGGCACATTCCCACAAATCTTGCAAACATTCCAGTGCCATGCCACGCACCACAAGTCCATACTCCCACAGTTAATAAGTATGTTGGGGCGCTCCTCCCCACGACCAGACAGGGCCCCTATTGCACAGGCATTAGTCAAATGGACCGAAGTCCTACGTTGTGCCGATCAAACATATACATATTATGGCCACAGATTTTCTATAACAAGCTCATAGTAATAAGAACATGATCATCCATAGAGTTCAAGGTATGACAAAAGCTCGAGAGATCAATTGGACAGCATAACGACGTATCTTATGTTTCATAATTCTTTAATGTCTTGACAAGAGGATGACTAACGACGTATCGTACATGGTACAAGTGGTCTCTATCTCTAGGGTACTTCATGGTACAACCAGCTCGGTCTCTATGAGGGAATCCATAGAGTACAGAGACCTACGGAGGTCTTAGGGAAAAGATCGCTAGTCTGCCAATACGGAATGACCGGCAGAGAGCTCCCAATTCCCCAAGAGGGGTGTGCCTAATCGTGCAAACGTGTAAGTGTCGTGTCACGAAACTTTCCTAATCATGTATGCAATGGATGAACAAATTATGGAATCATCAGAAAGCATATAAATAAGGAAAGTCCACACGCAATAAACAAGTAACATAATGGGAAAGCTCTTAAACTAAGCAAGTCCACTCTAACATGTAATCTATACAAATTCATATCACATTTTTATTATGACAATTTTTCATCAAGCTAGGTCACAAGATGATAATCAAGTGAATATAGATCAATTAATTCTTATTGTACTTAAGAATCGTATTCATGTCTTTATATTTTTCAAATGGGTTGATTGGTTTTAGGCAAATGCGTGACTAAGTAACATGGTTACAGATCAAACTAATACACATGTTTGACTGACTGATAGAAGACACAGTCTCGGGTCGGTCTTTGGATCGCGATGGGTTCAGACGTAGCCATTCAAAGGACCGTACATAGATAAAATATGAATCGGTATAACAACACTAAATCGCGACGGACCATCCTATCTCGTTTAAATCACGACAAGGTATATGGTCGCCTTTCTTACAGGAATCGATCACCGGATCAATTGCCGAACCTGAATCGTGACGATCTTATCCGTCGCGTTCAGAACGTGACGAAACGATATGTCGCGACGCGGCCTGAATCGCGATGCTCGTCTATGTCATGTTCATGCATGGCTTTCAAACAGCGTGCATCGAAACAGTATGGATTCGAATGGGCGGGAAAACTTCCAAATCGCGATGGCACATGCCGTTGCGTTCATGACGGGTCCAGAAACCCATGCGACACACAGTTTGAGGTGTCAAGGTTGACTGGTCAGACTACAAATCATACCGGAAGAGTCTCCTTTCAATGAATCGTGATGTACCAGTACGTCATGTTCAAGCATGCAGAATCGTGACGTCTGGATACATCGCAGTTCTCGATCATACCCGAAAACGTAGAAATCTGTTACACCCTTCATGACAGACTATAACTTGAAATCCAACGAAATTTAGACAAAACTCTTAACACAAAAAACGTCGAGGACAACTAGTATTAGAAGATTCATGTTTTGGGTTTGACCCAAATCTGTTTCGGTTTACGTAAAACACATGAAGAACACAAAACGCCCTTGACATACGCGACTTAGGGAGAACGCTTAATACGAATAACATGCTTGATGAAAATTGGGAAAAATATATGCAAATTAAACTAGACATGATGCTCTTTAAGATGGTATAGGTTTTGTTTAATTTCGGCCCGAGATCACCTACCTTTAGATAGATCTAAGAGATGCAAACGCCCAGGTCAATGCAGAGCAAGGTTGAGGAAGAAGCTCGGTTTTCCCAAGTCGTTCTCCTCTCCTCCTGCGCCCTAGCTTGCTCCTCACGACCCCAACTCAATGCCAAACTTCCCCTAAAAGTTTTTTGACGATCTCTTATAGTTTTAGGGTTTAATCCATGTCCTAATGAGGCTAGGAAAGGTGGCCTGTGAATTCTGCTTGGCTCCTTCCTTGTTTTGGGATTTCCTGTCCCAATTAGAGTAGCAATGGTGTTAGGAAACATCCTCCTATGGTTGGGTCTAGTTTTGCTTGCCTTGTATGGCTAATTACCATAGTTTTTAGCCCTAAATTGCCCTTCCTATTATCTGCATAATTACAGGTACGAATTTTGGGTTTATTGTTATTGGGTTTTCATCTTTGGCCCATTTAGGGTTGCATTGGACAAATTTGATTAAATAGTTGATCTCCCACCTTGGGAGTTTAATCTTGACATTTATTTTATTTTTGGTTCACCACTTTTATTTATTTACTATTTTCTTATATTTTAATTTTTTGGGGTGTTACATCCTCCCCCACTTAAGAAAATTTGGTCCCCAAATTTATACATGATGGTATAGTATCGTACCTAAGAATAGTTCTGGGTGGTTTTTCTTCATTCTCTCCTCCATTTCCCATGTAGCATTTGTAAATCCATCACGACTACATTGGACCTTCACCATTGGTATGGTACGATTCCGGAGTCGTTGAAACTTCTGATCTAGTAGTTTAATCGGCTTCTCTTCATAGGTCAGGTCCTCCCGAATCTCCAAGTCCTCATGGTTAATCACATGGTCAGCACTGAATAGATATTTCCTCAACATGGATATGTGGAATACATTGTGCACGTTTGCCAATTGTGGAGGTAGTGTGTAGCGAACCTCATTATATCGGTACGGTTATACCAACCCACGTCGATATAGTGAACGTTGCCACAGTGGGACATTTACCCAACATAAACATTCAGCTGAGATACACATGAATATAAGAACAAAGTAGCGGAAGTAAAAGAACCACTGTCTTCATTTCATTCATCATCCACATTTAACATACATGATTCGATAACATTTAAAGAACTAAAAGTCCACATAATTAACTTGCTGAAAATCAAATACATAATTGTCCACACTTAAACATTCTTCCATGATAATGCTAGTACAATGTTGCAATTACATACTATGAAGTCAAATATCGCAAAGTACACCGGCGATCTAATCTCCAGGCTCGGAGTCGGTCTCCACTGCCTCCTCCGCAAGGGTGTCGTCACCAACTACACCTGTACGCCGAAGCAAGTAATGAGTCTAAAAGACTCATCAAATAACTCTACACTTACCATACATGTACACGCCATAGCAGGTTTTACATACACATTTGCAGGATACGATGTATGATATACTTAACATTGAAGGTCAACACTCTATTATGATGACTCTACCAATTAAACACATGGCTCATGCTTTCAGATTTTTTTCCACAATAAAGCTTCCTATCACATGCTCTCTACTCATTCCAATACATGAAGGTCCATTTTCAATTAAACTAGTCATGAAGCAAGTTTAGCATGGTCTCAATGCCTATGTGAAAAGAATACACTTAGCATGAATTTCTATACATTCCTATACATGCTCATGACCATTTCATCCTCTTTAAGCTTGCTGGTTTTACATAGACTAGGAAGCATAACCCAACCCATGAGAGCTACTTAATCAATTTAAGTTACAACATGAAGGCAAACAAGCATGGGATTACTTACACACCACTAAGAATCATTCTAACATGGATTCTAAGCAATTTGCACATGTAAAGCATGATTATAAGTACATTTAGTTTGCTGTTTTTAACATGATTTCAGATTACTACAACATGGATCACAAATTCACAACTTCACATTTCAGTTTCACATTTTTACACAACTTTTTTTCAATCACATAGTATACACTTTACACATGCACATTTACACATTGTTCACATTCACATTTCTTTACACATGAACACATACACATTCTTTCACATTTAGTGCCGTGACACATAGTCCAAACCACCAGAGAAGGGCACATCACATCACATACACATCACATCACATACACATAGACATCACCTAGGCAATACAGTGACGACTCTTGGACTGCGCAGACCGGGAGAACAAGTCTCCACCCTAACCAGTGGTACTTGTCCACCTCCAGGATTTCATCCTAATGCCCTTAGGATCACAACACATTAAACCTTCTCAGGGGGACTTTTCCCTGATACGGTTCCACTGCCCTCTATGGAAGCAATGTCACACTTGGCACAATTTACACATTTACCGATTTTTAACACATATCTTTACACATGTCACTTGCCTCTCATTCATTTTCTCACTCACACAAGGGTTCTGTTTTCCTAACATGATTCTACAGTTAACAGGGACTACATGTTCAGAATTTTACACAAATCAGATCACACACACATGTCACATTATTCCCACATTAGCATGCATTCTTTTTCACATTTCTCGCATGGAAAAATTCATATTTCACTATACAGTTGTCCAAACGACTTGAAAATTTAACCACATGTTGATCTCAGGTTTATGATTCCACATGAAAATTTTCATTTTGCTGACTCAAAATGAAGTTACAGAAAATTTAACATCAATTTCACATTATTATTCATAATGCAAATTAACATGGAGTTGAACATAATCACAAATTTTAACAGCTCACTGTCTGCACCCTAGCATGCACAGGGTCACAGAATTTATTCTCGAATTTACCGAGCAACACGCAATTTACTGGAAATTTAACATGACCCACGCATGATTTCTATTTCCCAAAACAAAATTTTCAATAACCATACAAGCATGGGGAAAAAATGTCAGAAACTCAGAACACAGACAGAATCATACATACATGGTCTAACAAATTTGGGCAACAAAACTTTGCCACGGATCATTAGGATCATGGTGAATATACATTGCCATTCATTTCGCATACACATTAGATAGACGAATAAACTCAACCACCCACAAAATAAATGTTCATTCATTCTCCCATTCATCACATTAGCTAGTATACATAGCATATAAGAGTTACATTATATCCTCATCGCAAAACACGTCGAAATTAATCAAATATTCAGGAAGAACAGCTCACTGTTCTGTCCTGGAGAACTTAACGGTGGTCTCTGTCCGTTCCAGGAGTGGACGGCCAGATCGCTGGACGCATACCAGGGATCTCGGCGTCAAGGGCATTGACACCAAGTTCTTGTCTGTGCAGAAACAGAGACCGAACTCCAAATGCAAAGGTGAAAGGGGGATCTAGGATGCTAGGAAAAATACATAAAAATTATAAAACCCTACTTGACATCTACATGGACGGAGGGTGAGGGTTACTTGCCTCTGAAAAATACTACAAGGGGATCTAAAATGGCGGTGAAGCTCTCCTTGGGCAGTCCCAAGAAGCCTCCAATGACACCTTCCTCCAGGTTCTTGATTGATGTAGACACCAAAGCGAGATCGGGGAAGCCTTCCCTGATGCTCCAGCTATCTCCCAGTCGTTGTAGATGGCCGGATGAAGCTCCAAATTCCCGGATCTAGGCTTGCAAAGTCAGGTCCTTCTCACAGAAACTAGGGTTTGTCTTCTTCTCTTTGCAAAGAGCCAAGAGAGGGCTGAGGGTTGCAAGAAGGGCTTGTATATAGAGGAGGGGAAGCTCTCCTCTCACGCAGGTTGGACAAGAGGGCTTTCAGACCGTTGGAGACAGCTCCCCAATGGTTGGGGTAGCTTGTTCTAGAATTCTCGGCTTTGCAACGCATGCAGGTCAGAGAAATTGGCGTCCACATCGCTGGACGCTGGACTTGGTGTTGGCATCCATAGGGTTGACGCCGACACAACATCGACGTCTATTGATATTGACGCCAATCTGGCCTTCGGCCAGAACTCTAAAACATGTAGAAACAATGCACATCTTATACCTATATATGTCATATGTATACTATTACGTACACACTACCATCATATCCTTCATACATTATTTACATCTAATTTATACACATGCATGCAATAGTATACTAACTAGTACTTACGTAGATATTTACATACGTACAAACACAACATGAATTATTTACATGCAATACAATAATGCAACAAAATTCGAGGGCCTTACATAGTGCAAGTCTATAAGCCACCTGACCAACCCTCTCCAGGATTTCAAAAGGGCCGATAAATCTGGGACTCAATTTACCTTTGATCTAAATCTTTGAATTCCCCTTGAAGGTGAAACCTTCAAGAAGACATGGTCTCCAACTTGGAATTCCAGCTCTCTCCTTCTTTTGTCTGCATAACTCTTCTGCCTGGATTGTGCTATCTTCAGACGTTCCCTGATGATCTGAACCTTCCTGACAGTCGCTTCAATTAAGTCGGGTCCAACCCATTAGTTCTCCCCAACCTCTTCCCAACAAAGGGGTGATCTGCAACTCCTGCAGTATAAGGCTTCAAACGGTGACATCTTGATACTTGCCTGATAGTTATTGTTGTATGCAAACTCCATCAGGTACAACTGGTCATCCCATCGTCCTCTAAAATCTAGCACAAGAGCACGAAGCATGTCCTCCACAATTTGATTAGTTCTTTCGGTTTGTCCATCAGTCTAAGGATGAAAGGCAGTGCTAAAATTTAATTTAGTACCCATTGCTGCTTGTAAACCCTTCTAGAAGTGTGAAGTAAATCTAGGGTCCCGATTAGATATTATAGTGGATGGAACTCCATGCAATCTAACTACCTCCTTAACATAAAGTGCAGCCAACACATCTATTGACCAGGTAGTCTTAATCGGCAAGAAATGAGCCGACTTAGTTAATCGATCAACTACCACCTATATTGTATCCATACCACCTCTAGTCTTGGGTAATCCCATGATAAAGTCCATCTTGATGCTATCCATTCTGGAATTTCTAGTTGTAGCAATCCACCTGCTATTCGGAAATGCTCGACCTTGACTTTCATGCATGCTAGATAGTATGCCACATGGTCGGCCACATCCCTCATCATATTCAGCCACTAATAAGACATTTTCAAGTCTTGGTACATCTTTGTTGATCCAAGATGAATTTGTTGTGTTGAGTGTGTATTCAAAACCTTTTAATGATGATTCTAATCATGACTAATTGACATCACTCATAATTTGATTTTGATGATGACATTTTGTACATACTAAAATGATGACTAAATGACATGTTAATATTTCATATGTTGATGATAATGACTTATGTTAATGGTTCACACTTCATATATTTAGGTTTACATAACTTTGTCATAGTGGTGTCGACACAGTCTGCCTGTGTGTCGACACAGTCTGCCAGTGGTGTCGACACAGTCTGCCTCTGTGTCGACACAGTCTGTCTATGTGTCGACACAATCTGCCAGTGGTGTCGACACAGTCTGCCTGTGTGTCGACACTCACTGTCCCTCCCAGAACCTGTTCTGAAGCCAGTGGCCAGTGGTGTCAACACAGTTTGCCTGTGTGTCGACACACTTCATCTGAAGCTAAAAAATGTGGATTTTTCTGAACACGTGGCTGTTTAGGGATCAAGGGAATTGACCTATATATTTGTGCCCACGCACTCCAAGGGTCCTCATGCACACATGTGACTATATATGCTCATCATCCTCATACTCCAAATCAGATCCCACGCAAGAAAGCTTAGAGCATTCCAGAAGAATATCATTTGAGCGGGAAAGGCTCCTGCGTCTGGAAGGAGAGCAGCAGACCGCCGCCAAAGGGAAGAAGAAGGAGAAGAAGGGGAGGAGCTCATGGTTGCAGCAGTGCTAATCCAGAAGGAGATCCAGCCGAGTTTGTGTTTGTTTTGAGTGTTAATTTCTCTGGGAGATCTGTGTATGTGTTCTACACAGATCGCCCAATTCTATTTGTCTTTACCATTTTATCCTGTACTGAGATAGATCGTGCTAGAGGATCTATTCTCTAAGTGTGCTTGTTCTAGCAGAACTTGGATCTGTTGTGATCCAGAGGTTTGAATACTTTGTACTCTGGTTTGGAGCCGTAGTGCTCTGGGTTGGAGCCGTTGTGCTCTAGTGCTTGAGCCGTAGTGCTCAAGGGCTTGTGAATTTTCTGAATTCACAAGTGGTTGTGGAGTAGGTCGTTGTGCATATCTCCTGGGTTTCTTTGAGTCGTCGCACTCGAAGAGGTTGGAGCCGTCGTGCTCAGATTGTACTGCACTTGTTCTAGTGGTTCCTCCGCTGTGAGGAGATGGACGTAGGAGGCACAAGTGTGTTCTCCGAACCACCTTAAAATTCTTCTGTGCACTGTGGTTTTACGTGTGGTTTATTGTTCTTACTCACTATACTCGCACACCACACATGGATCTGATCGAATTGTGTGCTTCACTCATTTTAATTCTACTGCCATACACACAATTTCTTAGTTCATCTGTTAAAGTCACCTATCTGATCCCAACAATTGGTATTAGAGAAGGTTAGAGTCAATTCTATACTCTGAGGTGCTTTGGTGAATTTTTTATATTTCGGATTTTGATTCACTCAATTACTTGCTGAAATTGTGCTATGTGTTTGATTTGATTGTCTTTATCATAGACTCTAGAGGTTTCGTTATTTAAAGTCATTCAATTAATAGGCCTCCATTTTTTGATGGTACTGACTATCCTTACTGGAAGAATAGGATGATGGTTTTTCTTAGAGCACAGAACTATGAAGTATGGAGAATTGTTCAAAAAGGACCAATCGAAGTCACTGAAGATGAAGATCAATGGACCAGGGAGCAGATCAGAAGGGTCACCCTGAACTATAGTGCCATGAGCATGCTGCAATGTGCCATCCATCCAAAGGAGTATTCCAGAATCTCTATGTGTAAGTCTACCAAGGAGATGTGGAATAAATTAGAATTGCTATATGAGGGCACATCTCAAGTTAGAGAAACTAAAGCAAACATGTTAGTTTCTGATTATCAATTGTTTATCATGAAATCTAATGAAACCATATCTGAGATGTTTGCTAGGTTCATGGTAATCATCAATGGACTTCGAGCTTTGGGTAAGGAATATTCAAATGAAGATTTGGTAAGAAAAATTTTGCGTTCTTTATCTCCTATGTGGCACACTAAAGCCACAGTCATTGAGGATTCAAAGGATTTATCCAAGATAACATTTGATGAACTCATTGGATCTTTAATGACTTATGAGCTAAATCTTAAAAGATCTGAAGAACGCATGCTGAAATCAAAACCCATTGCTCTTAAAGGTTCATCAAGTAGTAAAGGAAAATCTAAAGAAATTTCTGAATCTGAAAAATCTAGATCTGATGATGATAATCTTGCTTTGATTACTAGACAATTTAGGGCATTTCTGAAATCAAACAAGAAGAATATTGGTAATCAGCAAAATGTCATGTCTAGTAAAAAGAAACACTTCTCCCATGTTGATCATAAGAAAACTGATGAAATTCTTGTGTGTTACAGGTGCAACAAATCTGGGCATATGAAGGTTGAACGTCCAGAAGCTAAGAAGGACAAGTACAAAAACCACAAGAAGGAGTTTCACAAAAAGAAGAACAAGGCCATGGTTGCTACATGGTAAGATGAGGATCAAAGCTCAGACAGCAATGAAGAATCCTCAAGTTCAGAAGGAAATGAAATCTGCTTCATGGCTGGAAGTAGTGAAGAACAGGTAGATATGTCTTTTAAACTATTTACCATTGAAGATTGGCAAGAAGCATATGGTAATTTAGTTGAAAATCTTTCTGATGTTAGAAAAGAAAATAAATATTTGAAAAGAAAAATAGATAACATTCTTCATGACACATCATCTTCTGGAAAAATTTCTGAATTAGAAGCTCAGATTTCAGATCAAATCAAAGAAAATGATGAATTGTTAATTTTTGTTGATGATCTGAAATTGAGAATTCAAAAGTTGAACAAAGAACTTATCAATTCTGTCAAGAAATTTGAAGGAAAAGAGAAGGAAAATCAAGAAAATTTAAATCAAATTGAAAAACTCAATATTTGCCTTAAAGAAAAAGAAGACATCATCAAGAACTTCACACAAGGCAAAGAAAATCTGAATGCTCTACTGGGAATGAAGATGAATTCAAATAAGCATGGCTTAGGTTTTGAACCACAAAATTCAAAGAAAACTGAATCATCTCCAAAGAAAATAAACCCATCAAAAATTCCTCTAATAAAATTTGTCAAGGGAGGTTCATCTGAAAACAAAGGAAAAATACAAAAACAGAAAGAACCTGTGAGGTCGACACACACTCTGCACAGGTCGACCTATCCCAGTCAGAGGTCGACACATACCCTACCCAGGTCGACACACACACAACATAGGTTGACAAAAACCATGCATAGGTCGACCTACCCTTCTTATAAAAATCAGAAAAACTTCAAACCAATCAATAATCATCTTTCTCATGGAAATTGAAATGTTTTCTCATCTTACAATTCAAGATGGAATAAGTCTTGGAACTAAAGGTACAATGGTAATCAATGGTTCAATCCTTATTTCTATCATTCACCTTTTCCTGCTTATCAACAGCAATACATGCCAAGTTTTTCACAGTGGAACAAACCAACTAAGAGGTATAATGTTCAGAAAATTGAAAAACAAAAAGTTGAACCTTTTGGTCCAAAGAACACTGTGAAGAAACATATACAAATTTGGGTCAGAAAGGATTTGTTTTCTCTTCTCACTCAGGATGTTGGTACCAATCACATCTGGGTACTAAAAACTTTTCTTGTCTAATTTGTTGTGTGCAGGAAAGTCGTGCATCTAATTCAAACATCTGGATTCTTGACCGTGGATGCTCACGGCACATGACAGGAGACAGAAATAATAAATTTCCATGCTTGATTGAAAAGGAAGGTGGATCAGTCACCTTCGGAGGTAAGAATAAAGGAAAAATACTTGGCAAAGGGAAAATTGGTAAGTCTTGCATAACCTTGAGTGATGATGTTTGCTTAGTTGAAGGATTGAATTACAACTTGCTTAGTATAAGTCAATTGTGTGACAATGGTCACAAAATTCTTTTTGAACATGATTCATGCAAAATAATTGACTCCTCTACTGAGAAAATTAAAATGATTGAAAAAAGAGAAAATAATGTTTACATGATAGATTTGTGTGATAACTCTTCTTCAAATGTTTGTTTGATTGCAAATAAAAATGACATTGCTTGGTTGTGGCACAAAAGGTTGGGTCATGCAAGTTTCTCAACCATTAGCAAACTCATAAGAATGAATCTTGTAAAAGGTTTTCCTGAATCGTTCCCTATCATTAACAATCAAGTTTGTGGGATATGTGCTCAAGGAAAACAAACAAGAAAATCTTTTAAAGTGTTCAATGAAGTACTTACATCTAAACCACTTGAGTTACTTCATATGGATCTTTTTAGTCCAACCAAAACTCTAAGTCTCAGTGGTAATAGATATGGATTTGTAATCATTGACGACTTTACTAGATACACTTGGGTCTTATTCTTATCCCATAAAAGTGATGCATGTTCAGAATTTAGGAAATTTTACAATTCTGTCTTAATGGGTTTGTCCTTCAAATTGAAATCCATTTTAACAGATCATAGGGGTGAATTTGAAAATAAATCTTTTTTTGATCAATGTACAGATCTGAACATACTCCATAAGTTTTCTTCACCTAGAACTCCAGAACAAAATGAAGTTGTAGAAAGGAAAAACAGAACACTTGTGGAAATGGCAAGAACTATGCTCTTAGAAAGTAAGCTTTCAAAATCTTTTTGGGCTGAAGCTGTAAATACAGCTAATTTCATTTTGAATAGAGCAGTGTTAAGACCAAAGATCAGAAAAACCCCTTATGAGTTGTTCAAGGATAAAAAACCAAGTGTGTCATATTTCAAAATTTTTGGTTGCAAATATTTTCTTCATAATAACAACAAAGAAAATCTTGATAAGTTTGATGCAAAAAGTTTTGAATCAATCTTCTTAGGTTATTCTGAAAATTCAAGAGCTTACAGAGTTTATATTTTGAAAAATAAGACTGTGGAAGAATCTCCACATGTGATTTTTGATGAAAATTTCCAAAAGATTGACATTCCTAATTTGTGCAGAACTCAAATATGTGATGATGAGGATGATTTTCTTGAACATCCATCTACAAATCTTGAAGAGCAAGAAGTACCAAATGCACATGAGGTTATTGAAATGCCAACTTCAAGTACTTCAGGTAATCATGTTCCTGAAATTCCTACAAACCCTGAGGTAATTTCTGAACCCAGATTCTTAAAGGATCATCCACTTGAAAGTATTGTTGGTAATTTGTAAGATGGAATAAGAACTAGATTATCATTTCATTCTGTCATAGATGAGGATTCTTTGGTATTACTATCCCAAATTGAGCCAAAAAATATTGATGAAGCTTTATCTTAAGAAAACTGGATAAATGCTATGCATGAAGAGCTTCATCAATTTGAAAGAAATCAAGTTTGGGATTTAGTACCAAAACCTTTAGATTTAACTTCTATCATTGGAACAAGATGGATTTTCAGAAATAAATTGAATGAATCTGGTCAAATTGTTAGAAATAAAGCTAGACTTGTTGCTCAGGGGTATAACCAAGAACTTGGTATTGATTTTGAAGAGTCTTATGCCCCTGTAGCAAGACATGAAGCTGTTCGAATATTTCTTACCTTTGCTGCTTCTTTGAAATTCAAAGTCTTTCAAATGGATGTCAAAAGTGTATTTTTAAATGGATACATAAAAGAAAATATTTTTGTTAAACAACCTCTTAGTTTTGAAAATGAGAAATTTCCTGATCATGTTTTTAAGCTTAATAAGGCTCTTTATGGTCTTAAACAAGCTCCGAGAGCTTGGTATGACCGGTTGAGCTCCTTTCTTGTAATAAAGGTTACATAAGAGGAAACATTGATCAAACTTTTTTTACAAAAACTGTAAAAAATCATTTCATTTTTATTCAAGTTTATGTTGATGATATCATTTTTAGATCAACGGATAATAATTTGTGCAATGAGTTTGCCCATCTTATGCAATCTGAATTTGAAATGAGTCTAATGGGTGAACTTACATTCTTTTTAGGTCAGCAAGTGCATTAAACTTCTGAAGGAATATTTATGAGTCAAACAAATTATATCAAGGAGTTGCACAAGAGGTTTGACTTCCAAAACATCAAGCCAACCAACACACCAATGGCCACAAGTGTAAGACTTGAAAGTGATACTTCTGGTAAGCCTGTTAATGCTAAACTTTATAGAGATATGATTGGATCTCTTCTTTATTTAACTACCTCTAGGCCAGATATTCAATTCAGTGTCTACATATGTGCCAGATTTCAAGCAAATCCTAAAGATGGTCACATGTATGATGTTAAAAGAATTTTCAAATATCTTTTTTCTTCATGTGATTTAGGTCTTTGGTATCCTGCTGGGTGTAAATTTGACTTGATTGCATATAGTGATGCTGATTATGCTGGGTGCAAACTTGACAGGAAAAGCACTAGTGGGTTGTGTTTATATCTAGGTGGTTGTCTTATATCTTGGGCTTCCAAAAAGCAACACTCTGTAGCTTTTTCTACTGCAGAAGCAGAGTATGTTGCTGCTGGTAGCTGTGGTACTCAAGTTCTTTGGGTAAAACATCAACTCCTAGATTATAATCACACATTAGGTTGCATTCCCATTGTTTGTGATAACAGCAGTGCTATAAATCTGTCCAAAAATCCTATTTAGCATTCCCGCACAAAGCACATTGACATTCGACATCATTTCCTTCGAGATGAAGTCTCAAAGAATTCTTTTGAACTCCACTTCATTGACATAAAAAAACAAATTGTAGACATTTTCACTAAGCCTCTTGCAGAACCTAGATTCACTTCTCTTAGAATGGAACTTGGTTTATGCAAGTTTTCACATGTCTGATATCTTCATCTTATTTCTTTGTGCAAATAAAAGCCATTTTTTCTTGCAAATAAATTCCTACTTCTCAATTGCATTGGAATTCTTGGTATATCAAATAGTGATTTGAAGAAAGGCAAGTTAGGCTTGTCTGGACACTTTCACTATGCATGAGTATATGTCTCCGCCAAGTATCAAGATCCCTTTGTGCAATTGTTGAGGGGGAGTATTTGTCTTTTCACAAAACTCACTTGTTGATTCTATTCTCACTTCATTCAATTCTTTTTTTTTTTGTTCACCTTGTGTTGGAGAGCTACATGATAGGGGGAGTCATTGTCTATTCTTCACTCATTTCTCTTGACAATTGTTGTCTATTCTGAGCCCCAACTATCATATTTTTTGAGTCCTTGTGCTATTTTCATGTGAGAGACTTAAAACATTGAAACTAAACTCATTGTGCATTTAGTTTAATTTCAAAGATTTACTTTCATCTCAAAGTTGTGCAATCTTAATACTGAATATTTTTAAAATGATTTACAAAACACCATTATAGGCACATGAGTGGCTTTAATATTTCACATGTGTATGTTTAAGCTTCATTTTTACCACATGTTAAGAATAATCTCTCTACACTCATATTCATGACTCTTATGGTCAAAGCAAACATATTCCTGTGAAATATCAAAAGAAAATAAACAATAATCTGGAAGGATACAGACAGAGCAATGCAAACTTGTCTATTACTGAGTAACCAGGCCATCTCACCTAACCAAGTGATTTGTCTCGCGTCAAAAAGTGTTTAACAGTTTGTCATCTCTGTACAAGGTAATGAAAGTTAAACCACTGAGTAATCAGGAGGTCTTGCATCTGATAAATGTGATCTCTTGCATTAAAAAGTGAGATTTAACTAATTTATTCTTGTATTCTTTCACAGTTAAAAATGAAAGCAAATTCAAAAAGATAGGATAGAAAAGCTCATGACCTGAATAAAGTTTATGTATATTGAGTTTAGACCTATTATTCTACAATGTGTTAAACTTCAAGCTCATAACATCCCTGTTAAATATTTTTGCTCACTCATATAGGTCACATTAATTCACATTTGCATCATCATTTTAACTACTTTCAGACCATTATGTCTTGCTCTACTTTGTGTTGAGTGGGTCTTTAAGATTACACTTGATTGCACTATACCAAAAATAGAATAACTTCTCTCATATGTCAATATCACTTTGCCTCACTTATTTTGATCATTCCTGAACCTTCTTTTCTACAATTGCATTTCTTGATCTCCTACCATTCTTTATTCTCTTTCATGAATATCCTTTTGATGTTGTCAAAAAGGGGGAGAAATTGCAAAGTCTTAAAAGGGAGAAATTGCAGACATGGATAAAAATTGTATTTATTTTGTCATCATCAAAAAGGGGGAGAATGTTATGTTGAGTGTGTATTTAAAACCTTTTAATGATGATTCTAATCATGACTAATTGACATCACTCATAATTTGATTTTGATGATGACATTTTAGACATATTAAAATGATGACTAAATGACAAGTTAATATTTCATATGTTGATGATAATGACTTATGTTAATGGTTCACACTTCATATTTTCATATTTACATAACTTTGTCACAGTGGTGTCGACACAGTCTGCCTGTGTGTCGACACAGTCTGCCAATGGTGTCGACACAGTCTACCTGTGTGTCAACACACTTCATCTGAAGCTCAAAAACGTGGATTTTTCTGGACACGTGGCTGTTTAGGGATCAAGGGAATTGACCTAGATATTTGTGCCCACGGACTCCAAGGGTCCTCATGCACACATGTGATTATATATACTCATGATCCTCATACTCCAAATTAGATTCCGCGCAAGAAAGCTAAGAGCATTCCAGAAGAAGAGCATTTGAGCAAGAAAGGCTCCTGCGTCCAGAAGGAGAGCAGCAGAGCACCGCCAAAGGGAAGAAGAAGGAAAAGAAGAAGGAGAAGAAGGGGAGGAGCTCGTGGTTGAGTGCTGATCCAGAAGGAGATCCAGCCGAGTCTGTGTTTGTTTTGAGTGTCAATTTCCCTGGGGGATCTATGTATGTGTTCTACACAGATCACCCAATTCTATTTGTCTTTACCATTTTATCCTGTACTGAGATAGATCGTGCTAGAGGATCTATTCTCTAAGTGTGCTTGTTCTAGCAGAACTTGGATCTATTGTGATCCAGAGGTTTGAGTACTTTGTACTCTGGTTTGGAGCCGTAGTGCTCTGGGTTAGAGCCGTTGTGCTCTAGTGCTTGAGCCATAGTGCTCAAGGGCTTGTGAATTTGCTGAATTCACAAGTGGTTGTGGAGTAGGTCGTTGTGCTATCTCCTGGGTTTCTTTGAGTTGTTGCACTCGAAGAGGTTGGAGCCGTCGTGCTCACATTATATTGCACTTGTTCTAGTGGTTCCTCCGTTGTGAGGAGGTGGACGTAGGAGGCACAAGTTGTATTCTCCCGACCACCTTAAAATTCTTCTGTGCACTGTGGTTTAATGTGTGGTTTATTGTTCTTATTCACTATACTCACACACCACACTTGGATCTGATCGAATTGTGTGTTTCACTCATTTTAATTCCGCTACTATATACACAATTTCTTAGTTCATCTGTTAAAGTCACCTATCCAATCCCAACAGAATTGTGTACTTTGACTGATGAGCTTCATTTAACAACCTCTTTTAGAGTTCCCCATGATCTGGGAAACATGTTCTACCTCAGAATAGTAATCTCCCATCAGGTGCCAGAGAAAAGTCTGATCTCTGTTCTAATTTTTCTTTAATCTCAACTAAGAAGTGATCCTCTCCTTACTTCTCCTTGATTTCAGTTAGTAGATCGGACTGTATTTGGATATTAGAAATCAACACTTGTTTCTCCTTCATTCCCATGTCTAAATTCAGACTCGCAAATTGTTCAAGTAACTTCCATTCGTCCAGCATCATACTAGCTAGCATAGCTTCAGGTTGTCTACTTAGAGCATCTGCCACTACATTGGCTTTCCCTGGGTGATATTGAATGGAAAAGTCAAAGTCTTTGAGGTATTCTAACTACCTTCTTTGTCTCATGTTAAGCTCCTTCTGTGAGAATAGATATTTCAAGCTCTTGTGGTCGGAAAAGACTTTGAATTGTTCACCATAAATGTATGCCTCCAAATTTTCAGGGTGAACACCACGGCTGCTAATTCCAGGTCATGTACAGGGTAATTTACTTCATGGATCTTCAATTGTCTTGAGGCATATGCTATTACTCTTCCTTGTTGAATTAGGACACATCCTAGGCCTGTTCCAGAAGCATCTGAATAGATTTCAAATCCTCCCTCTTCAGTGGGTAAGGCGAGGATAGGGGCAGTAGTCAGACATTTCTTCAAGCTATTAAAGCTCTCTTCACATTTATCAGTCCACACAAATGGATTTTCCTACCGGGTCAGCTTAGTTAATGGCACTGCAATCTTTGATAAATCCTTTATAAATCTTCGGTAGTATTCTGCTAATCCCAGAAAGCTCCTGATCTCTGTGACGTTTTTCGGTCTTTCCCACTTCAACACAACCTCAACATTTTATGGATCAACATCGATACCATCCTTGGTTACCACATGCCCCAAAAAGGATACCTCCTCAAGCCAAAATTCACATTTACTTAGCTTGGCATACAATTTATTCTCCCTTAGAATTTGCAATGCAATCTTCAAATGTACCTCATGCTCTTCTTTTGTTTTGGAATAGATCAGTATATCGTCGATGAATACCACCACAAATTTATCAAGATGGCGATAAATACTATTCATCAGCTGCATGAAAACTGCAAGGGCATTTGTTAGTCCAAAAGGCATAACAATGAATTCATAATGCCCATACCTGCTTCGGAAGGCTGTCTTGTGTATGTCTTCTCCTTTGATCCTCAATTAGTGATAGCCAGATCTGAGATCTATCTTAGAGAAATAGTTAGCTCCAGACAGTTGATAAAAAAACTCATCAATCCTTGGCAGGGGATATTTGTTCTTGATGGTTAACTTGTTTAATTGCATGTAATCTATACACAGCCTCATCGACCAATCTTTCTTCTTGACAAAGAGGACAGGTGCACCCCATGGTGATGTGCTTGGTGGGATAAATCCTTTCTCTAGCAGTTCCATCAATTGCTCTTTTAATTCCTTCAATTCTGCGGGGGACATTCTATATGGTGCCCTAGATACTGGTGCTGCTCCAGGGATCAACTCAATGGTAAAATCAACCTCTCGCTCAGGAGGAATTCCTAGCAAGTCTTCGGGAAGGACATTAGCGTACTTGCTGACAATATGGATGCCCTCAATCTTGACTTCCTTCTTTGTGATGACAACAACAGCAAGAAAGGCCATACAACCTTTCCTCATCATCCTTTTGACTTGTAGTGCAGAGATGAGTGACAGTCTCCTACGGTTTCTGTCTCCTGAGAACACTAGTTTTGGGTAATGACCAAAGGTTACCTGGCTTCTTTTACAATTGACACTAGCCTCATGTTCAGACAACCAGTCTACTCTTAGTATCACATCATAACCCTCCATGTCCATGCATATTAAATTTGCAAGTAGATTTTGAGTGTCAATCAACACTTCACTAGATGGCAAATGATTTCTAAGATTGGTGCCAGGACCAATCGGGGTTAACACGACTATTTCAGACTTCATTGGGACGAGTTTCACAGACAAGGTGTCAACAAAGGTTTGAGATATGAAGGAATGAGTAGCTCCCATATCAAATAGATGAAATGTAGAACGGGAAAGAATAGTGAGTGTACCTTCAACCACACCTCCTTCTTCCACGGCTTCAGGCTCCTGAATAGCGTGTAAGCGGCCTTGCCTCCTTTGTCCGTTCAGTCGCTTCTCTTGTGGGTCTTGTTCTTTTAGTATTAGGCAATCAGAAATCCTGTGGTCACGACTTCCATAGTGCAGGCATCTCCCCTGTGCTCTCCAGCATTGTTCGGACTGGTGACTAGCTTTATCGCAGTGCTTGCATCTTTCCTCATTTGCCACTACCAACTGCTTGCCTAATTCCTTCGCCTTGTTCAATAAAACCACCACTTGGCCTTTTCCTCCCAATGCTCGGTTGATACTTTTCAGTAGCAGACACTTGCTCTCTCTTCACAGACTTCCCCTTGATCCTTTCAGCTATCTCCATGGCATCTTCTAGTAACTGCGCCTTCTTTATCATATCAGCATAGGTTTGAATGTCCATTGGCGCCAGTTGGGTGATATACTGGGGCCTCAAGCCATTTAGAAAGCGTTTTGCCTTCATTCTTTCTATCACAATCAAGTGAACGGCATATCGAGACAAACGAGAGAATTTGTCCTCATATTCAGCCACAGTCAGTCCCCTCTGTTTCAAAGCCGCAAACTCGGCTACCTTCCGCTCCTGGACTCTCTTAGAAAAGTACTTGGTGTTGAAGCATTCAATGAACTGAGCCTATGTTAGTTGTTGTCCTTCCAAAGTCGCCTCAACCGACTCCCACCATGCCCTAGCATCCTTTTCCAATTGAAAAGTTGCCAACAGTACCTTGCTTTGGTCCATGCATTGCATGACCCTAAAGATCCTTTCTATTTCTTTGACCCAATGTTCAGCAACATCCGGGTCAGTACTTCCTTTGATTCTAGGTGGATCCATACTTCGGAAATTCCGATGGAGATCACCGGCTCCGCAGTTACCTCCACCCTGGGTGTCTTGCAGGATTGCTTGAGTTAAGTTCTGTAAAGTTTGTTGCATGTTTCTAGCCTGGGCTCATTCAGCAGCCATTGAGGTAATAAGTACCTTCAAGATAATAATATAAGTTAGACATCTAAGTATAATACATGTGACTCCTATACCCATAGCTCTACCCAAGCTCAAATAAGGTATGACAGATTTTGACTCGTGTGATCTAGTTTCATTCCATATTTCTATTCCCTTGGACCCTAATGCTTAGGCACTCTAATACCAACTGTCACGCCCCGATATTTATCAGTGGAATAAATATTGGGATGCGTGAACGATACGAATATAAGTATCATAGTTGAGTAACGCAGAGTCACCATTAAATATAACAACATACTTGAGACAATAATAATGCCATCTAAAAACTCTTCACATCATTTCATTCACTAATTAAAACCGTACATCAGTAGAAGCAACTAAAGGGGTCCATTATTTAAATATAAACTCCATTAAAATGTTTCACTATTACAAAACTACTCCTATATCTATTCCTAATCATTCAACTCCTCATATGACGGGTGCTCTTCACTCATGCCCTACCCCATCGGAGTCCACGAGATCCTCATCACTACCTGAAATGCATACGATGATAAGGTGAGCAAACTAGCCCAGTAGGATTTACATCTCAATGTGCGGGCACTAATGTACATGATTAGCATTTTAAATAAGTAGAGTCTTTAAAAGAAAACATGATGACTGTAAATGCATGCATTTCCAACGAGTGAAATGACTGAACAGAGTAGAATTTACCAACGGATATCATAACGAATCATATATTGACTTTTATATGCATTGGACAAGGATTTCAAGAATGAGATCGTATCACATAAACAAGAATTGGCCATATTTACACACATATCACATATTCACGTGATCAGACGTATCATATCAAACTTATGACATCATATCAAACGAAGGCACATTCCCATAAATCTTGCACACATTCCAGTGCCATGCCATGCACCACAAGTCCGTACTCCCGAGGTTAATAAGTACGTTAGGGCGCTCCTCCCCAGGACTAGACAGGGCCCCTATTGCACAGGCATTAGTCAAATGGACTGAAGTCCTACGTTGTGCTGATCAAACATATACATATTATGGCCACATATTTTCAATAACAAGCTCATAGTAATAAGGACATGATCATCCATAGAGTTCAAGGTATGACAAAAGCTCGAGAGATCAATTGGACAGCATAACGGCGTATCATATGTTTCATAATTCTTTAATGTCTTGACAAGAGGATCACTAATGATGTATCGTTCACGGTACAAGTGCTCTCTATCTCTAGGGTACTTCATGGTACAACCAGCTCGGTCTCTATGAGGGAATCCATAGAGTACGGAGACTTACGGAGGTCTTAGGGAAAAGATTGCTAGTCTACCAATATGGAATGACCGGCAGAGAGCTCCCAATTCCCCAAGAGGGGTGTGCCTAATCGTGCTAACATGTAAGTGTTGTGTCACGAAACTTTCCTAATCATGTATGTAATGGATGAACAAATTATGGAAACATCGGAAAGCATATAAATAAGAAAGTCCACATGCAATAAACAAGTAACATAATGGGAAGCTCTTAAACTAAGCAAGTCCACTCTAACGTGTAATCTCCATAGATTCACATCACATTCTTATTATGACAATTTCACATCAAGCTAGATCACCAGATGATAATCAAGTGAATATAGATCAATCAATTCATATACTTAAGAATCGTTTTCTTGTCTTTATAGTTTTCAAATGGGTTGATTGGTTTTAGGCAAATGCGTGACTAAGTAACATGGTTACAGATCAAGCTAATACACATGTTTGACTGACTGACAGACGACATAGTCTCGGGTCGATCTTTGAATCGCGATGGGTTCAGACATTGCCTTTCAAACGACCGTACACAAATAAAATATGAATCGGTATAAAAACACTAAATCGCGACAGACCATCCTGTCCCATTTAAATCGCGACAGGGTATATGGTCACATTTCTTATAGGAATCGATCACCGGATCGATTGCCTAACCTGAATCGTGACGGTCTTATCCGTCGCATTCAGAACTTGACGGAACTACATGTCGCGATGCAGCCTGAATCGTGATGATCTTCTACGTCGTGTTCATGCATGGCTTTCAATCTGTGTGCATGGAAACAGTACGGAATCGAATGGGCGGGAAAACATCCAAATCGCGACGGCACATGTCGTCACGTTCATGACGGGTCCAAAAACCCATGCGACACATAGTTTGAGGTGTCAGGGTTGGCCGATTAGACTACAAATCATGATGGAAGGCTCGGTCGCCTTTCAATGAATCGTGACGTACCAGTACGTCGCGTTCAGGCATGCAGAATCGCGACGTCTGGATACGTCGCGATTCTTGATCATACCTGAAAATGTAGAAATCTGTTACACCCTTCATGATAGACCTTTAACATGAAATCCAACGACATTTAGACAAAACTCGTAACACAAAAAAATCGAGGACAACTAGTAGAAGAAGATTCATGTTTTAGGTTTGACCCAAATCTCTCTCGATTTGCATGAAACGCATGAAGAATGCAAAAAGCCCTAGACATGTGTGACTTAGGGAGAATGCTTAATACGATGAACATACATGATTAAAATTGGGAAAAATAGATGCAAATTAAACTAGACATGATGCTCTTTCAGATGGTATAGGTTTTGTTTAATTTTAGCCTGAGATCACCTACCTTTAGACAGATCTAAGAGATGTAAACACCCAGGTCGATACAGAGCAAGGTTGAGGAAGAAGCTCGATTTTCCCCAACCGTTCTCCTCTCCTCCTGCGCCCTAGCTTGCTCCTCATGACCCCAACTCAATCCCAAACTTCCCCTAAAAGTTTTGTGACGATCTCTTATAGTTTTAAGGTTTAATCCATGTCCTAATGTGGCTAGGAAAGGTGGCCTATGAATTCTGCTTGGCTCCTTCCTTGTTTTGGGATTTCTGTTGGAAATCGACTTGGGGCATCACATGTGCAGCAGAAGTAAAAATAAAAACAAAAATCGATTTCCATCCATGTACTTGATCGAGCTATGATGTACGGTGCATGTAAACATACATACAAATAAGGCGTGAGACAATCTCACCTAGGGGAGATCGTATATCCCCTGAAGCGCAGAACTAGTCCTTGTTTGAAGGAGCTCTTGCGAGACTCCCGCTAGCGATATCCACACAGTGGATGATCGGCGATGACGATGACCCCTCCTATGTCGGTGGTACCACTCCTGCACGTCGTGCAATGCCACATAGTGGCCAACAGCAGCAAGTGGCAGCAACAATAAGAGGGCTCGACCCTCCTAGTCTCCTCTTGCCTAGGGTGAGCACAGGAGGGAGAGATGGGGAGGGGGATGAAGAAGGTGGTTTCTCCTCTCAAGCTCTAGCCCATGAACTTCAAAGAGAACCCCTTCTATTTATAGAGAGCCTAAAGGACACCTCATCAGGGACACCTCATCATGTCATGATGATAAGGACACCTCATCATGTTATGATGACAAGGGACACCTCACATGGACACCTCATCATGTAATCATGACAAGGGACACCTCACAGGGACACCTCATCGTGTAATCATGATAAGGGACACCTCATCATGTGATGATGACAAGAGAGACACCTCGCAGGGACACCTCATCATGTAATCATGATAAGGGACACCTCACAGGGACACCTCGTCATGTCATGATGACAAGAGAGACACCTCATAGGCACACCTCACAATGTTATCATGGCTAATGATGATGAGGTGTCCTCCTTCTAGAAGGGGTGAGGTGGCATGATCTAGGTATGATCCCTTAATGGATCCTTGTCAAGGCTTATTGAGTCTTACCCAATAGGTCCATAATGGGTTAAATAAGGCTTATTGGATAACTTTTATCCAATCCTCTATTCATCGTGTTATCCACCTTATGTGTGTGACCCTCTAGGCCCAATATCGAGCTGGCTGTGAGTTACACTTGTCAGAACTCCTTCTAACTTAGTGAATTATTATCTCCATAAGAATTCACTCAACTCATCGATTATGAACATACTAGGCCATTATTCCATAATCCCCAGATGATACGAGTGATCAAATCCATTGGACCTGTCTACCCACAGTTACCTTGTACCTGTAGTCCCTCATCCATCTATTATCCCAGAGACCGTATATTAGGCATGGTGTTGTCAAGCCTATACGGAATCTGTTAAAGTCAAACTCTTATCGCATTCTTTCGGAGAACTCCTTCTCTCTAAATCCGATTGACCCTGGCCAGGGATTTGCCTGAGTAAGATATTATGAGATATTCCTCTCACGATACCGAGAGTGGATGATCCTCTATTGACACATAAGTACCTTCTTAAGGTTGGCTACCATTCCCAATGACTGGCTATACTAGACTTGGAACATCCAGACCTATAAATCCAATATCAAAGAATAGAGTACTCAGACAAGACATCTTTGGTGTCTCAAGTCTATGGACCATTTACACAACTGAGACTACGAAATCTCTATCTGACAATCAGGGATCATTAACCATACAGCATTCCAAGAACGGATCATTCAGTGAACTCATTCTCCAATAAACACCTGCACCATATCCCTAGTGTCCCCACAGAAGCCGCTATGAGACCAACTGCTTCCATCACATGGACAGGCATATGGCACACCGGTCTTTACAATCATCTCAATGTCCTTCATGAGTAACCTATGACTAGGAATATTTAGGATCTGTGTTTAAAGAGGATTGGCCTCATTATCATGATCTCATCATGATCTAATTCCCATTGCACAGACCCATGGACATCACAGTATATATACACATGGAATATACAGTGAGAAAATACCATTATAATATTACCAATCGAGATTGTACATAATTACAAGTGTCATCACTCACGTGAATTGGCTTGCAGGGCACCTATAACTAGCAATTTCCTCTCCCAATTAGAGGAGCAATGGTGTTAGGAAACATCCTCCTATGGTTGGGTCCGGTTTTGCTTGCCTTGTATGGTTAATTACCATAGTTTTTAGCCCTAAATTGCCCTTCCTATTTTCTACATAATTACAGGTACGAATTTTGGGGTTTATTGTTATTGGGTTTTCATCTTTGGCCCATTTAGGGTTGCATTGGACCAATTTGATTAAATAGTTGAGTTCCCACCTTGGGAGTTTAATCATGACATTTATTTTATTTTTGGTTCACCACTTTTATTTATTTACTATTTTCTTATATTTTAATTTTTTGGGGTGTTACATTCTAGTTCAGAGCTGCACCATAGCGGAGTTAGGTCTGCACCGCCAGTAGTGTAATTTCCTTTCTTTGTACACCTCGGGGTATGCCCCAGGTCATTGTTATACTTGTGTCTGGCTACAGTTGAGAAATTGGCTATGTATATTTCATGTAAATATTTGTGAGATGACAATCTTATATATATTTGAGTTGTTTCCTTTATATTTCTTTGGACTTGTGAATGGTATCCCTTGCGATGCTATGGCTCGTTCACGGGAGGCGGAGTAGGGTCAAACTCGTTATTAGGTTAACGGGTTTGAACGATGAGGACCGCTAAAGTCTAGTACAGTCCCACAGTAACAAAGTACAAGTGCAGAAAGAAAAGGAATAACAGATCTCTTTGGGGCATACCTCGAGGGCGATGAAACCAGTACAAAGGGAACACTGCTCACGGAAGATGTCGTCTACTACAGCCCTGTCTCCTTAGCCCGCCGCGGAGGGTACTATTGAGAAGTCTCACCTGTAAAGAAGGGAATGTGTTTCATAAAGAAGCCCATTAGGGACTACCAATCTCTCACTGGTTCTAACAAGCAGAATAGAGATATATGTATAATTGAAATTAAGCAAGTAAATCTATTCTACTAGCAGAGTAAGTGCATAAGCAGAAAGTAACTACACGACCATTGGTCTAAACCAAACGTCGGGACCGAAAACTTGTGTAAACCATGGCACAGGGATGAACCCAAGGCTACAAACATAGATAGTGAACAACTGTCTGGACAAAGACACTAACCACAGAAGGCTACTACGACTAGTCAACCACTCAGGTGCACCACGCACCTTATCCTCGACCACCAGCCCACGTCTAGCACCTCCCGTCAGAGTGAGATGTGGAACTAAAGTAACACACAACTATCATAGTCTGGTCGGAATACGGTTCCAAGCCTGGCCCCTCTAGATGGTACCAGAACCACGTAGAGTGAGGCAGTGAGAAGGACTAGCTGATATGCACCGGAAGTACACCAAAACCACCTCGGGATCCCAGACTCAGCTAAGAGAGCTTTGCAAATGACTCTACGCCACTCTCCCCACCGTTTTCCCCTCTGCTACCCGTAACTCGAGCTCGCACGCTGCCTGGAAAACTCTCTCAATAGATGCGCAAGGACCGGGGGTCTAGGTAACGGTAACAACCTCTCAACAGACATTTAGCAACCAGATAATTTTAAATAAATAGATAAAAAGAGATATTAAAATAAATGAATTAATTAAAACCCAATGAACAACAAGAAATAATGGTCTTGATTACAATAGCTCACATAAAAGCTAATGGGCCAAAATGGGAGTTTGGATCATGGGGTGAGAGAAAATACACCTAAATTCGTAAAAAAAAATGTATAGAAAATAGGAAAGGGCAATTTAGGGCTAAAACAAGAGTAATTAGCCATACAAGGCAATCAAAATCGGACCCAACCATGAGGTGGGGATTCCTAATGCCATTGCTACTCCTATTGGAAGGAGAAATCCCAAATGATGGAAGGTACCATGCAGAAATCGCAACCCACCTTTCCTATGCTCATTATGACTTAAATTAAACCCTAATCCTATAAGTAATCGCCACAAGACTTTTGGGGGAAGTTTACCATTGTGTTGGGGACGTGAGGAGGAGGACTAGATCTTTGGGAGAGGAGGAGATAGGCCAGGAGGACACCATCTTCTCCGACCTACTCTCTGCTGCGACCTATGTAGAAGACCTTCTTAGATCCACTTCAAGGTATGTGATCTCGAGCAAGAACTAAACTAGGGCTATACCATTTGAAAGAGCATCGTGTCTAGTTTATTTTGCATCTATTTTTCCCGAATTCCATCAAAGATGTTCGTTGTATTAAGTGTTTTCCATAAGTCGTGCAAGTTTAGGGCTTTTCATAGTTATGATGTGTTTTATGCAAATCGAGGTTGTTTAGGATCAAACCAAAACCATGGTTCGCTTCTACTGGGTGTCCTTAACACTTTTCATGTTTGGAGTTTTGTCTAGATGTCGTTAGATTTTAAGTTATAATTCTATCATGAAGGGTAAGATCTAAAAATGCGACGTATCCAGACATCGCGATTCTGTATGCATGAATGCAATGTATTGGTACGTCGCGATTCAGGAGAAGGCGACTGAGTCTTCTGTCGTGATTTAAGGTCATACTGGTCAACCCTGACTGTAAGACCCAGCCCCCTTGGGCCCTGTGGCCCCGTCCTCAGGGTCGCGACATGCTCCCTGGTCGCGACGTGGTCGCGACGGGGAGGCCATCGCGACAAGGTTCGGGTCGCGATGACCAGGGCTGTCGCATTTTGGTTGTGACGGTATGGCCGTCGCGTGTTGGTCGCGTCGTCCGATGGCGTCGTGACGGCCCTTCTGACAGACGTGACCGGTGTCCTTTCTGTTAGAACGGCTCTGTCGGGTGTCAGGCGCACGCGCGTGAACGCGACGTGATCGTCCGTCATGATCACTTTCCTGGTCTTCGAGGTTTTGACCTGCTTTTTGGGTCGCGAAGGAGGGGACCGTCGCGATAAGGTCGCGATGCCTAGGGGCATCGTGACAAGAGTCTGATCGCGACATGTCATTCTCTCGTGTTCTGGGGGCCGCCGGGTTAAAACCCAAGGCCGCACCCCATTTCCACCTCTCTCCCTCTCAGCTCTCTTTTCCCCCTCTCCTTCCCCTCTTGAGTTTCTCGTGCGGTTTCTTGGCGGATTGTGGTGCTTGAGGCGTTTGTGCTGAGGTGGTGTCATCCCGCTCATGCAGGGGACGTGTTCGTGCCGTTTGGAGCGAGGACGAGGCGTCCTTTCCTACGAAAAGGCCCTAATGGGTTCGTTCTTCGTGTGGAGGTAAGGACTGTTGATCCTCTCGCCCTAAGCATGCTCCCTTCCCCCTCTACATTGTGTTTTCTCTGAGGTTTGGGGCTTGGGAGTGTGAGAACTCCATGCTCGAGTTTGAGTGAGGTTTTCCTTGAGTGTAGATTCGTATAAATCCATGTCTGTGGGGCTTTAAGGGTGGTTTGGATGTTTTAATGTCTTTCATGCATGTTAAGCATGCTCCCCTCCCCCTGTGGAATGCTTGTTTGGTGTTTTTGGGGCAGTCTCCGGAAGAAGCGCTCCGGAACCCCCCTCTGCTGAAGATGCGACCCTTTTGGAGGTCGCGATTTTATCGCAACGGACTTGCCGGTCGTGATAGGATCGCGACGCTCCTGGGCGTCGCGACCTGGTCGCGACGGCTACGGCCGCCGCAACATTTGTCGCGACAGGGTAGGGCGTCACGACCTGGTCGCGACAGCCCGATGCGTCGCAACCTCAACAGTGAGATAGGTTTCCGACCTTCGTCGTTTCTGTTTCTTTTACTGTACTGTGGCACCTGTGCTAGTTCCCTAGTGCGGTCTACACTAGACTTTCGCCCGGTGCTCGGCACTTGAGGGCTTGTCCCGTGTGAGAGGTTGTTACCATTGCCTGGGACCCCCATCCTTGGGAGCCTATCGAGGGAGTACTCCGGGCTACGAGTGTTCTCGAGTTGGCAGCCACCAGGCAGACTCTGGAGCTTAGGGGAAAACGGTGGTTAGGATAGTGGCGTGTGAGTCACTTGCAGAGCTCTCGTGGGTGGTCTAGGACGCCGAGGACAGTTAGGAGTTCTACCCGGCGCTGGCCAGCCAGTCCTTCTTCTCACTGCCTCGCTCCTTACGGCCCCGAAACCGTTTGGAAAGGTTAGGCGTGGGACCGTAGTCTGGCCAGACTACGGCGGTTATTGTTGTGTTACTTGTGTCCTACCTCACTCTGACGAGACGTGAGGGTCAGGACCCGGGTCGAGGATAAAACGTCGGTGGACGCACCTGACCTTAACTAGTGGTAGTGCTTTCCGTAGCTAGTGTTTCTTGTCCAGGTGGAGTTCCCTCCGTCTGTGTTTACTAGCCGTGTGGTGGTCACGACGAGCAGTCGTACGGAGTTTCCGACCGTATGTACTTTCCATACCGTGCTAGTTGTAGTTTCGCTTCTGCACTTTCGTTTGTACGTAGAAGATATAAACTGTTGTAATTCATTTGATATTTATATTCTCCTGCCTGTTTAGAGCCAGTAGGAGATTGGTAGTCCCTACTGAGCTTCTATTGTGATGCTCATCCCTCCTTTTCCCAGGTGAGACTTCCTAGTAGCGATAGGATGTGCGCTGGGCGTAGGAGATGGGGCGGTAGTCGGGGTCCCCGTAGCTAGCAGTGGCTCCCCTGTTTCAGTGTACGTCACCCTCGGGGTATGCCCCCAAGGAACTTGTTCTTCCCCTGCCTTTTACTTGTACTAGCATGCGTGCGTTGGGACTGTAGTTAGAGCGGTACACAGCGGTCTCACTCTCTTTTCTGTTTCCGCCTGTACGCTTCTAGTTTATCAATTGACGTTTACTTCCGTTACATATCCTGTTAGACGTAGATTATAGCCCTTCCGGGTCCCTGGATCCGTGGGCGGCGACCACAAAAATTGGGTCCTCGGCGTGGGCCGAGGGTCGGGTTCTCAGGTCGTTACAATTGGTATCAGAGCGAGAGTCTGACAGGACTTATAATGGATTTAAACTGCAACAGGAAGTCCCAACGGTAGTACAAGTACACTGCTAGCGGCCCGAGTGGTATTGTTAACCTTTGTTTGTTGTGTGTCGTGTAGGACATGGCTCCGCGTAGGCGCAGTCATGCTAGGAAGTTGATCGAGCAGCAGGTTGAGTCCAAGATGCCTACGCAGGGGCAAGTCCAGGAGGAGGTGTCGGCAGACGAGTCAATGGCACAGCCTCAAGGTGCAGCGGAAGCAGCAGCGGCATGTGGGCAGCAGCAGCAGGAGTACCAGCCTCAGCCGCAGCAGTACGCAGACTGGTTTCCCTTAGTAGAGCAGTTCTTTAGGAACTTGTACCACGGAGCATACCAGCCCGGGAAGGTAGCAGCAGGTGTTCAGTTTCTGGTACCTCCTCCAGTGGTGCTGAAGTAGCAGGTAGAGCCAGAGGTGGAGCAGCCAGAGCATCAGCAGCGATCGGGCACTGGGAGTACCCGGGCCGGGCGGTGGAGGGCGGCAGTTACGGAGGACAGGACTGCTCTCCTCGAGAGGTTCCTGCGCCTTCGGCCACCGATGTTCCACGGTGAGTATGATCTAGACAAGGCAGAGAGATGGACCCATGAGTTCGAGCGCATCTTCGAGACCATGGAGTGCGCTGAGGAGGACGAGGTTCGACTGGCAGTGTACCAGCTCAAGGGAGCAGCCCATGAGTGGTGGAGAGTTCAGAGGCAGACTCACTTCTACGGCAGAGGTTGGATCACATCACTTGGCAGTGGTTTTCGGAGGTCTTCCACGGCGAGTACTTCCCCGACTACGCTTGACGTGAGAGACGGGACCAGTTCCATGCGTTAGTTCAGGATGACCTCACAATTTCGCAGTACCACCAGAGGTTTGTTCGATTGTTGAGGCATGTGCCTCATGTCGCAGGCAGCGATCAGGTGTGTGCAGAAAGGTTCATAGCAGGACTGAGACCAGACCTGAGGTGGGGAGTGACGGCACACATGTGTACCACCTTGGGAGAGGCCGTGGCGAAGGGCACCGCCTTGGACAGAGAGACCTGGCAGCCTCAGCAGCAGCAGCAGCAGGGAGGAGCCTTGTGACGACCCTCATTTTACCGGTACGGTTATACCAACCCACGTCGGTATAGTAAAGGTTATCACAGTGGGACATTTACCCAAACACTATCACATGATTGAGATATACACAAATATAGACACAGAGTCGCGGAAGTAAAGGACTAACTGTCATTACATTTCATCATCCACATTTCTCATACATGATCCATATAGCAAATTAAAGGACTAAACTTTCATAATTGAAATTAAACCAAACTACATTGTCCACAAGATTAAAGTTCTACATTTAATATATAATTTGTCCACAATTACATAAATGATAACTCTAATACAAGCTACACTTTACATACTATGAAACAAAAAGGAACACAACGCCAACTCCACAAGCTACTCTCCACGCTCGGAGTCGCTCTCCACGGTCTCCTCCAAAAGTGTGTCACCAACTAAACCTGTACGCCGAAGCAAGGAGTGAGTCTAAAAGACTCAGCAAGTAACTCCATACACATCATTCATGAATACATCATAGTAGGTTCTACTATTCCAATTTGCACGGCAATCATACAGCATGCTTGAACATCAATAAGAGACAACCTATCATGGTATTTCTACAAAGTCAAAACACATGGTACATGGTTTAAGATGATTCACATAACACTCCCTATCACATGCTTTCTACTCATTTAATCACATGAAAACTACACTTCCAATTTGACTATAACATGATGGCAATTTACATGGAATTAGAAATATCATAGCATGAATTATCGTCTCATACTCTAACACATTCACTTCACATGGTTACACATTCCCATATTTCACATGGTTCATTTTTCAAACATTTCACATGTACACATTGTTCACATTCTAACATGAATAGTTCACATGATTTCACATTTCACATTCACATGTTCACATATACACATTTTACACATGCTCACATTCACATTTCACAATTTATTTGTCGTGACACATGGTCCAAACCACCGCTAGAAGGACACATCACATACACATAACACATAGCACATCACCTAGGCAATACAGTGATGACTCTTGGCACTGCGCAGACCGGGAGAACACGTCTCCACCCTAACCAGTGGTACTTGTCCACCTCTAGGATTTCATCCTAATGCCCTTAGGATATCTTAACACATTGAACCTTCTCATGGGGACCTTTCCATGATACGGTTCTACAGCCCTCTATGGAAGCAGTGTCACACACGGCACATTTTACACATTACACATTCCGATTAACACACGTTTTACATATGATATTCACACTTTCTTATTTATGCACATGGTTCTGTTCTTCCCTAGCATGATGCCACTAATAACAGAAATCAAGCATTTAGTAGCTCTCATGGATTAATTGTAATACACCTCATTTAACCTTAATCATGGTACATGTATTTATAACTCATTTTCACATGGAAATCTCATAGTGTAGGCTACTGTTATCCAATTTTCCTAAAAATTTAACCACATGCTATTTTCGGGTATAAGAACACACATACAATTTTTCACATTTTTCTGAATTCACATGCATTTATAGAAATTAAAACATTCACTTTCATGCCATTCATAAACTAAGTTAACATAGAACATGACATGGGTTTCAGGTTTGGTCATGCACAGTCATGAACCACACATACATATTGGCACAAGAAATTTTTACCAATTTATTTCTCATCGCACGATTTACTAAAATTTTCACAAGGTCTACACATGCTTTCTATCTCTCATTGTAGGAATTATAAAAATTCACATGAATATGGGAAAATTCCCAAATTTGCAAGGCATGGACCGATACATATATACATGGTTCATAAAATTCTACAGCATTTAATTCCTTAGAAATCATGGGAACACAATTAAACATGCATAATCTCTCTCCTACACATGCCTTTCAATAATTCTAATAAATTATGCCATCTACAGAAAAATACAAAAATTTTCACACACATCACATTATCTATTTTACATAACATATAAAATTTACATTATATCCTCATGCGTAGAAATCCGGAAATTAAAGATATAGGGCAGAACAGTCCACTATTCTGTAAAGAAGAACTCAACGGCATAGTCTGGCCGTCAAACAAAGTAAACGGCAATATCGTTGGCCGCTGACTCAAGATCTCAACGGCAATAGATCTGGCCGTCAAGTTCGGACCTATGTAACAACACAGTCCGAGCTCTAAAGAATGGTGAATGTAGGGGATCCAGGACACGAGGAAAATCCATAAAAATGATAGAAACCTCCTAGACACATACATGGACAAGGTGAAAGGGTTACTTGCCTTTGGAAAAACTCCTAAAGGGATCAAATTGGTTGGAGAAGCTCTCCTTGGGCAGTCCCAAGAAGCCTCCAAGATGCCTCCACTCCGGCCTCTGTGATGCTCCCCTCTGAAATCCAGGGTCGGGGATGTGTAGCCGGATGTGTTGTCTCCCTCCTTGTCGAAGTAGATCTCCAGAAGAGGCTTTGGATCTCCGGATCAAAGCCTCCAAACTCCATGTTTTCTCATAGCTCACTAGGGTTTTCTCTTATCTCTTTGCAAAGAGCAAAGAGAGCTCTAGAGGTTGCAACAAGGGCTCTCTTAAGAGAGGACCCTCTCACCCCACGCAAGAGGTCGGTTGGAAGGCCAAGGAGCCGTTGGGGAGTGGTTGGTATCTCCCATCAAGGCATGGCACACCATGCTGCTGCAGACTGGCCTGCCATGATCTAGACGTCCACCGATATGGCCGTCTACTTAATAATCGACGTCCACCTATATGGACGTTAACAATAAGTGAACGTCCATTCATGTTGACGTCGACTAACCCTTCGGCCAGAACCCAAAACCAAGCAAAACCCTAATTTCTCCTAAGTTCATGCATGCAATACATAGGGTGTATTGCACACACTCACTATGTCACGAAATCAACCGATATATACATACAACTAAGTTTATACATACATTCATAAGTACACCAAGATAATGTATACATAATACTTACACGATAATGCATATACATACACAAGCATAACATTGCACACAATAAAATAATAAGGACAAAATTCGAGGGCCTTACAAGCCTCATCCAGGTCCTCGCCTTACCAGCGTCCAGCGGGTAGCCACGGTAGTGCGACTTCCTCTTCCTCCGGCTCGGGCAATTCCGACAGTGCCGGGATTCGCTCGCAGTTCAGGAAGTTGTCTACTCACGGGGGCGGTCGGAGCCGATAACAGAAGCTCCAATCCAGATTTGCAGAGCAGTCAGTTGTCCAGGGAGCTGAGCAGGGCGGTCAGAAGGCAGTTTGCTACACCTATGGCATACCGGGCCACTTCAGGAGAGATTGCCCCATAGGGCAAGCCCCGCAGCAGCAGCAGCCAGTGCAGTACGCTCAGCAGCCACCTCAGTACCAGTACCCTCCTCAGCAGCAGGCACCACGTCAGCAGCAGCGGGGGTAGTACCAACAGCAGGCTCAGCAGTTTCCACAGCCGCAGCAATACCTGCCGTAGTAGCAGTACACTTAGCAGCCGATGTCGCAACAGCAGCCCCAGCAGGCGCCGCAGTGTGGGCGTGGGCGTGGTCGTGTGATGGCGCTCACCCGGGAGCTGGCAGAGGCGTCAAACCTTGTTATAGGTACTCTACCTATCCTTGGCAAAGCTGCTTGTGTTTTGGTCAACCTCGGTGCTTCTTTGTGTTTTGTTTTCGAGGAATTCTATGAGTCCCTTACTTGTCACGCTCCTGAGAGGCAGTGTGACGTGATGGTCGATCTCCCGTCTGGTGACTATATGCGTTCTTTTGGTTACCTGGAGGGTGTGGCAGTCGAGGTTGAGGGGCACCAGTTGCCGGCCAGGTTGTACGCACTGCAGCTTTGTGACCTTGACGTCGTCCTGGGCATGGACTGGTTAGAGGCTCACTCGGCCGTGGTTGATTTCCAGCGGAAGACTGTTCGGTTTAGGATACCTGGAGAGCCCGTCCTCTGCTTCCGAGGTATTCGGTCTACCCGTCGGCCATTTATTTCCTTGTGTAGAGCTCACCGTTTGATCCCCGATGGCTATGTGGCGTACCTTGCTTCGGTTTGTTCTTTGGAGCTTAGCGGATCTTCAGTTTTTGACGTGTCGGTTGTTTCTGAGTTCTGCGACATCTTCTGGAGGATCTACCTGGTTTGCTGCCTGAGCGGAAGGTAGAGTTCTCCATTGAGCTTTTACCCGGTACGATGCCTTTGTCCAAGGCACACTACCGGATGTCCCCGGCGGAGCTACGTGAGTTGAAGCGCCAGTTGCAGGAGCTTCTTGAGTTGGGCTTCATTCGCCCGAGTCGTTCACCGTGGGGTGCGCCTGTTTTGTTTGTGAGAAAGAAGGATGGCAGTCTTCATTTGTGCATCGATTATCAGTAGTTGAACCAGGTTACTATGAAGAACAGTACTCGTTACCAAGGATCGATGATTTGTTTGATCAGTTACGTTCGGCCAAAGTTTTCTCGAAGATTGACTTGAGATCCGGGTACTATCAGATGCGGATCAGAGAGTCAGATGTTGGTTTGACGTCTTTCTGTTCCAAGTACGGTCACTTTGAGTTCATCGTGATGCCATTTGGACTAACGAACGCACCCGCAGCATTCTTGGATGTGATGCATAGGGTGTTTAGAGAGTACCTAGATCGTTTTGTGGTTGTTTTTCTAAGGAGGAGCACGAGGAACACCTGAGGATCGTGCTGGAGACCCTACGGAGTCGCCGCCTTTATGCCAAGTTCGACAAGTGCAAATTTTGGCTGAGGGAGGTGCACTTTCTCGGGCACGTGATCTCGGGTTCTAGTGTGGCAGTGGACCCTGCCAAGGTGGAGGTCGTGTTGTCCTGGGACCAGCCCACATCAGTGTTAGAGGTCCGCAGTTTTCTGGGCTTGGTCAGTTACTACCGGAGGTTCATTCAGAATTTTGCCAAGTTAGCAGCTCCGTTGACCAGGTTGACTAGGCAGGACGTCAGGTTTGTTTGGTCAGAGGACTGTGAGCAGAGTTTTCAAGAGCTGAAGGCAAGGTTGACTTCAGTGGCAGTGTTAGTCTTGCCGTCGGGCAGCGGTGGTTTTGTGTCTATACCGATGCGTCGAGGTCAGGTTTGGATGTTGTGCTGATGCAACACGGTGGGGTTGTTGCCTATGCTTCTCGGCAGCTCAAGAAGCATGAGGAGAACTACCGCACCCACGACTTGGAGCTGGCAGCAGTTGTGTTCGCTCTCAAGTTGTGGAGGCACTACCTGTATGGCGAGGCTTTTCAGATCTTCACCGATCACCAGAGCTTGCAGTATATTTTCACCTAGAGGGATCTGAACTTGAGGCAGTGCCGATGGATGGAGTATTTGAAGGACTACGACCTAACCCTTTCCTATCACCCAGGAAGGTCTAACGTCATAGCCGATGCTTTGAGTAGGCGCGTGCGCTTGAGTTCGCTGATGGTCAGAGACTAAAGGTTGTTCGAGGAGCTGTCCCAGGGAGTGTTCGTTCCGTCAAGGACCAGAGACTGTGCAGTGGTGAGCAGTTTGTCAGTTGGCGGACCCTCAGTGTTCAGGCAGGTGTTGCAGGCATAGCAGGCAGACCCTCAGTTGGTGGACATTTTGCAGATGCCAGATGTTGGGCTCAACGAGGACAATGAGGTCAGATTCAGAGGCCGCTTGTACGTTCCCGAGGAGGCGCACCAGGCAGTTTTGTCAGAGGCTCACAGATCGAGGTATGTTGTTCATCTTAGCACCACCAAGATGTACCATTGCTTGAGGAGGTCCTTATGGTGGCCAGGGATGAAGAGGGGCGTGGCAGAGTTTGTTGCTCGGTGCCTTACCTATCAACAGGTGAAGGTCGAGCATCAGCGTCCTGGTGGTGAGCTGCAGCCGTTGCCCATTCCCGAGTGGAAGTAGGAGGACATCACCATGGACTTTGTGGTTGGTTTGCCCCGCACCCCACAGAGGCATGATGGTATCTGGGTGATTGTGGATCGTTTGACCAAGGCAGTGCACTTTCTTCCGATTAGGATGTCGTGGTCAGTGGACAGGTTAGCCAGGCTGTACCTAGATAGAGTTGTTTTGTTGCACAGGATCCCAGTTTCAGTCATCTTTGACAGAGATCCGAGGTTCATGTCAAGGTTTTGGCGCAGTCTTCAGAGAGCACTGGGTACAGAGTTGAGGTTCAGCACAGCGTACCACCCTCAGATAGATGGACAGCCAGAGCGGACCATTCAGACACTGGAGGACATATTGAGAGCGTGTTTTTTAGACTGGAGCGGCACTTGGGAGTCGCACCTTTCGATGGTACAGTTCGCGTATAACAACAGTTATCACTCGAGCATCGGAATGGCACCATACGAGGCCTTGTATGGTCGCCCGTGCAGGACTCCACTTCACTGGTTCGAGGTTGGAGAGAGGCAGCTTTTAGGACCAGAGTTAGTGCAGCAATGTGCATATACAGTCAGTCTAATCAGGCAGAGGCTTCGGGCAGCATAGAGCAGACAGAAGAGCTACGCAGACATCCGCAGGAGACCATTGCAGTTCAGTGTTGGTGACCTTGTTTTCTTGCGAGTCTCGCTGACCAAGGGCGTCATGAGGTTTGGCAGAAATGGAAAGCCCAGTCCGAGGTACGTCGGGCCTTTCCCTATCACCGAGAGGGTCGGCAAGGTGGCTTACAGGTTGAGTCTTCCGGCAGAGCTAGCAGGTGTGCACAGTGTGTTTCATGTTTCACAGCTCAGGAGGTACGTTGCAGATCCTTCGCATGTGTTGGACCACTCGCAGCTGGAGGTAGCGCCAGACTTGTCAGTGCCAGAGTACCCAGTCAGAGTTGTCGACCGCAAAGTTCAGCAGTTGCGCCGGAAGCAGATTCCGCTGGTAAAGGTCGTCTGGGAGAACCGCGTTGGTGCCGAGGCCACCTGGGAGCGTGAGGATGAGATGCACAAACAATTTCCCTATTTGTTTGATTCATTGGTATGCTATCTTCCCTTTCTCTGCTTTCCGGGTTGAGACCGAGTTCCATTCATTTCGAGGACGAAATGTCTTAAGGTGGGTGGGATGTAAGACCCGGCCCCCTTTGGCCCTGTGGCCCCATCCTCAGGGTCGCGACATGCTCCCTGGTCGCGACGTGGTCGCAACAGGGAGGCCGTCGCGACAAGGTTCGGGTCGCGACGACCAGGGCTGTCGCTTTTTGGTCGTGACGGTATGGCCGTCGCGTTGTGTTCGCGCCGTCTGATGGCGTCGCGACGGCCCTTCTGACATACGTGACTGGTGTCCTTCCTGTCAGAACGGCTCTGTCGGGTGTTAGGCGCACGTGCGTGAACACGACGTGATCGTCCATCACGATCGCTTTCCTGGTCTTCGAGGTTTTGACCTGCTTTTTGGGGTCACGATGAAGGCGACCGTTGTGATAAGGTCGCGACGCCTAGGGGTGTCGCGACGAGAGTCTTATCGCGACATGTCGTTCCGTCGCGTTCTGGGGGCTGCCGGGTTAAAACCCAAGGCTGCGCCCCATTTCCCCCTCTCGCCCTCTCAGCTCTCTTTTCCCCCTCTCCTTCCCCTCTTGAGTTTCTCATGTGGTTTCTTGGCGGATCGTGGTGCTTGAGGTGTCTGTGCTGAGGTGGTGTCGTCCCGCTCGTGCAGGGGACGTGTTCGTGTCGTTTGGAGGCAGGAGGAGGCGTCCTTTCCTACGAGAAAGCCATAACGGGTTCGTTCTTCGTGTGGAGGTAGGGACTTTTGATCCTCTCGCCCTAAGCATGTTCCCTTCCCCCTCTACATCGTGTTTCCTCTGTGGTTTGGGGCTTGGGAGTGTGAGAACTCCGTGCTCGAGTTTGAGTGAGGTTTTCCTTGAGTGTAGATTCGTATAAATCCATGTCTGTGGGGCTTTAAGGGTGGTTTGGATGCTTTAATGGCTTTCTTGCATGTTAAGCATGCTCCCCTCCCCTTGTGGAATGCTTGTTTGGTGTTTTTGGGGTGGTCTCCGGAAGAAGCGCTCTAGAACCCCCCTCTCCTGAAGACACGACCCTTCTGGAGGTCGCGATCTTATCGCGATGGACTTGCCGGTCGCGATAGGATCACGACGCTCCTAGGCGTCGTGACGTGGTCGCGACGGCTATGGCTGCCTCGACAGCGTCGCGACAGGGTAGGGCGTCGCGACCTGGTAGTGACGGCCCGATGCGTCGCAACCTCAACAGTGAGACAGGTTTCCGACCTTCACCCTTTCCATTTCTTTTACTGTACCGTGGCACCTGTGCTAGTTCCCTAGTGCGGTCTACACTAGTCTTTCACCAGGTGCTCAGCACTTGAGGGCTTGTCCCATGTGAGAGGTTGTTACCGTTGCCTGGGACCCCCATCCTCGGGATCCTGTTGAGGGAGTACTCCGGGCTACGAGTGTGCTCGAGTTGGCAGCCACCAGGCAGACTCTGGAGCTTAGGGGAAAACGGTGGTTAGGACAGTGGCGTGTGAGTCACTTGCAGAGCTCTCGTGGGTGGTCTGGGACGCCGAGGACAATTAGGAGTTCTACCCGGCGCAGGCCATCCAGTCCTTCTTCTCACTGCCTCGCTCCTTACGGCCCTGGAACCGTTTGGAGAGGTCAGGCGTGGGACCGTAGTCTGGCCAGACTACGGCGGTTACTGTTGTCTTACTTGTGTCCTACCTCTCTCTGACGAGACGTGAGGGTCAGGACCCTGGTCGAGGATAAGACATCGGTGGACACACCTGACCTTGACTAGTGGTAGTGCTTTCTGTAACTAGTGTTTCTTGTCCAGGCAGAGTTCCCTCCGTCTGTGTTTACTAGACGTGTGGTGGTCACGACGAGCAGTCGTACGGAGTTTCCGACTGTGTGTACTTTCTGTACTTGCTAGTTGTAGTTTCACTTCCGCACTTCCGTTTGTAGGTAGAAGATATAAACTGTTGTCATTCATTTGATATTTATATTCTCCTACCTATTTAGAGCCAGTCCTTTTCCCAGGTGAAGCTCATCCGTCCTTTTCCCAGGTGAGACTTCTCAGCAGCGGCAGGGCGCGCGCTAGGCGGAGGAGACGGGGCGGTAGTCGGGGTCCCCGTAGCTAGCAGTGGCACCCCTGTTTCAGTGTACGTCAGCCTCAGGGTATGCCCCTAAGGGACTTGTTCTTCCCCTGCCTTTTACTTGTACTAGCGTGCGTGCGTTGGGACTGTACTTAGAGCGGTACACAGCGGTCTCGCTCTCTTTTCTGTTTCCGCTTGTACGCTTATAGTTTAGCAGTTGACGTTTACTTCCGTTACATATCCTGTTAGACGTAGATTATAGCCCTTCTAGGTCTCTGGATCTGTGGGCGGCGACCGTGAAAATCGGGTCCTCGGCGTGGGCCGAGGGTCGGGTTCTCGGGTCGTTACACTGACACCTCAAACTATGTGTCGTGTGGGTTTCTGGACCCATCTTGAACATGCCGTCACGATTTGGCAGTTTCCCGCCCATCCGATTTCGTACAATTTTATATTCAAAGTTTGAAATCCATGCATGAATGCGACGTGGTGAAGCGTCATGATTCAGGAATCATCGCGACATATCGTTCTGTCGCGTTGTGAACGTGACAGATAAGACCGTCATGATTTTAGATAGGCAATCGATTGGGTAATCGATTCATGTCTGAAAGGCGACCATCTGTCCTATCGCAATTTGAACATGACAGGAGGGTTCGTCATGATTTTGTGTCTTTACACCAAGTCTTGTTTAACTGTGTACTGTTCTTTGAAAAGCGACGTCTGAACCCGTCACGATTCAAAGATCGACCAGAGACTGTTCCTTTCGGTTACTCAGTCAACATGTGTCTTATCTTAGTCTGTAATCAGATTACTTAGTGGTGCATTGGCCTAAAAGTGACCAACCCATTTGAAAATTATAATGACATGAATATGATTCTAATGCATAATATGAAGTGATTGATATTACATTCATTTGATTATCATCTTGTGATCTAGCTTGATATGAAAACTCTCATGACAAGTTGTGATATGAATCTGTGGAGGATACATGTTAGAATGAACTTGCTTGGTTTAGAGCTTTTCTATTATGTTACTTGCTACATGTGGACTTTCCTTATTTACATACTTTCCGAGGTTTCCATATTTTGTTCATCCATTGCTCGCATGATTAGGAAAGTTCCGTGTCATGACACTTACATGTTTGCACGATTAGGTACACCCTTCTTGAGGAATTGGAAGCTCTCTGCTGGTCATTCCATATTGGCAGACTAGTGACATTTTTCTTAAGACCTTCATAAGTCTTTGTAATCTATGGATTCCCTTATAGAGACCAAGCTAGTAGTACCATGAAGTACCCTGGAGATGGAGAGCACTTGTACCGTGTACGTTATGTCATTAGTCATCCATTTGTCAAGACACTAAAGAATTATGAAACATAAGATACGTTGTTATGCTGTCCAGTTGATCTCTCGAGCTTTTGTCATATCTTGAACTCTATGAATGATCATGTCTCTATTACAATGAACTTGTTATTGGAAATCTGTGGCCATAATATGTATATATTTGATCGGTACAACATGGGACTTCGGTTCATTTGACTAATGCCTGTGCAATAAGGGCCCTGTCTGGTCCTGAGGAGGAGCGCCCCATTTTACTTATTAACCGTGGGAGTATGGACTTGTGGTGCTTAGCATGGCACTGGTATGTGTGCAATATTTGTGTGAATGTGCCTTCATTTGATATGATAAGTTCGATATGATACATTTGATCATGTGAATATGTGATATCTGTATGAATATGGCCAATCCTTGTGATACGATTCTATTCTTGAATTGCCTGTCCAATACATATGAAAGTCAGTATTTGTTTCATTATGATATTCGTTCTATTCAGCCATATGACTTATTAGAAATGCATGCATGTTTTGTTATCATGTTCATGATAAGATCCTGCTCATTTAATATGTTAATCATGTAAATTAGTGCCCGCACATTGAGATGTAAATCATACTGGGCTAGTTTGCTCACCTTATCATCCTAAACATTTCAGGTAGTGATGATGAGTTCGTTGACACTGATGGGGCAGGGTAAGAGTGAAGAGTACCCATCACTTGTGGAGCTGGAATTCTAGGAATAGATATTGAAGTAGTATTTGTAATGATGTTACATTTTCCATGGAGATTATTATGTAATTTGAATTAAGGGCCCTATGGTTGGCTCTGACAATTATGGATGTAGTATGGTGTTATCATTTGACTTTTGAATGGGGTTTATTTTATGTTGATGTCGCATCTAATTATTTGCTCTAGTTATGATCCGAATATAACTACACGTTCTGAAGTTTTGTGTCGGGGCGTGACAGTTTATTGGTATTAGAGCATGAACTCTTTAAGGTCTAAGGGATAGGAGTATATAATGAAACTAGATCACACAAGTGAAAATCTGTCATACCTAATGTGAGCTTGGGTAGAGCCATGGGTAAAGGAGTCACATGTGTTATACCTAGATGACTAACTTATATTATCATCTTGAAGGTACTTACTACCTCTATGGCTGCTGAACGAGCCCAGGCTAGAAGTATGCAACAAACCTTACAAAACTTGACTCAGGCAATAATGCAAGCCACCCAGGGTGGAGGTAACCACGGAGCCGGTGATCTCCATCAGAATTTTCGGAGTATGGATTCACCTAGATTTAAAGGAAGTACTGACCCAGATGCTGAACATTGGGTCAAGGAAATTGAAAGAATATTTAGGGTCATGCAATGCACAGACCAAAACAACGTACTGCTGGTGACTTTCTAATTGGAAAAGGATGCCAGGGCATAGTGGGAGTCGGTGGAAGCAACACTAGAAGGACAACAACTGACATGGGCATAGTTTATAGAACGCTTCAATATAAAGTACTTTCCGAAAGAGTCCAGGAGCGAAAGGCAGCCAAGTTTGCGGCTCTAAAACAGAGAGGACTGACTGTGGCCGAATATGAGGCCCAATTCTCTCGTCTGTCCGGATATGCCACTCACTTGGTTGGGACAGAGAGGATGAAGGCAAAACACTTTCTGAATGGTTTGAGGCCCCAGTATATCACCCAACTGGCGCCAATGGACATTCAAACCTATGCTGATATGATAAAGAAGGCTCAACTACTGGAAGACGCCATGGAGACAGCTGAAAGGATAAAAGGAAAGTCAGTGAAGAGTGAACAAGTGTCTGCTACCAGAAAATATCAACTGACCATTGGGAAGAAAAGGCCCAGTGGTGGTTTTATTGAAGAAGCCGATAAAAAGCCGAAAGAGTTAGGCAAGCAGTTGGCAGTGGTAACCGAGGAAAGATTCAAGCACTGTGACAAAGCTAGTCACCAGTCCGAACAATGTTGGAGAGTGCAAGGTAGATGTCTGCACTGTGGAAGTCATGACCACAGGATTTCCGACTGCCCGATGGTTAAAGGACAAGCCCCACAAGAGAAGCGTCCGAATGGATAGAGGAGACAAGGCCGCTTACAAGCTATTTAGGATCCAGAAGCAGTGGAAGAAGGAGGCGTGGTAGAAGGTACTATTCAAATACTTTCATGACCTGCCTTTGTTTTATTTGATACTGGTGCCACACACTCTTTTATATCACAAGAGTTCACATATACGCTATCCACAAAACTAGTACCCTTGGGTCATGAACTTCCTGCCACAACACCTCTTAGGCAAGGAACCACACTTAGCAAGTATTTCCCCTCTGCTGAGGTGAACATTGAAGGAAAAGACTTACCAACCGACCTTATATGCATGACCATGGATCACTATGATGTGATTCTGTGAGACAATTGGTTAACCCAACACGGGGCTAGTGTGAACTGTAAGAAGAGTAGGGTGACTTTCACCGAGTATCCAAATCTAGTTTACTCAGGGGCTAAGAACCGTAAACATCCATCACTTATTTCTGCCTTACAAGCCCATAAAATGTTAAGGAAAGGGTGTGTAGCTTTTCTTGTTGTTGTGGTCATGGAGAAGAAAGACGTAGAAATTAAAGATATCGTTGTGGTTAGTGAATTTTCAGTTGTGTTTCCAGAGGAGTTACCAGGAATTCCTCCCGAGAGAGAAGTAAATTTCTCTATCTCCTTAATAGCGGGTGCTGCCCCAGTCTCTAGAGCACCCTATAGAATGTCACCTGCAGAGTTAAAGGAGTTGAAAGAGCAACTGATGGAACTATTGAAGAAAGGATTTATCAGACCAAGTACCTTGCGTTGGGGAGCCCCAGTACTATTTGTTAAGAAGAAGGATGGATCAATGAGGTTGTGTATTGATTATAGATAGCTAAATCAACTCATAATCAAGAACAAGTACCCTCTGCCAAGATTTAATGAACTCTTCGATCAGATTTCCAGAGCTAAATACTTTTCCAAGATTGATCTCAAATCAGGCTACCATCAATTGAGGATTTCTGAGGAGGACATACACAAGATAGCCTTCAAAAGCAGGTATGGGCATTACGAATCTGTTGTCATGCCTTTTGGACTAACAAATGCCCCTACAGCTTTTATGCAGCTGATGAATGATGTGTATCGGCCATACCTGGATAAATTTGTTGTGGTTTTCATTGTTGCATCTTAATCTATTCCAAAATTAGAGAAGATCATGAGGAACATTTGAGGATAGCTTTGCAACTATTGAGGGACAATCAGCTGTATGCTAAATTAAGTAAATGTGGGTTCTAGATAGAGGAACTGTCTTTCTTGGGACATGTGATTTCAAAGGAGGGTATTGCAGTCGATCCATCTAAGGTCGAAACAGTGATGAATTGGGAGAGACACCACTAATGTGACTGAGGTAAGAAGCTTCTTGGGTTTAGCCGGATATTACAGAAGATTTATTAAGGATTTCTCCAAAATCGTTGTGCCTTTAACCAGACTGACTAGAAAGGAAAATCCTTATGTGTGGGCAAAATATTGTGAAAAGAGTTTTTGTACATTGAAGGAACGCCTGACTTCAGCTCTTGCTCTTGCCCTACACATTGAAGGGGGAGGATTTGAGGTGTATACAGACGCCTCAGGTATTGGTCTGGGATGTGTATTAATGTAGTTGGGCAAGGTGATAGCATATGCCTCTAGGCAGTTGAAGGTACATGAAGTAAATTATCCTGTTCATGATTTGGAATTAGTAGCAGTAGTGTTCGCATTAAAGATTTGGCGACACTATCTATATGGGGAACAATTTAAAGAATACTTGGACTATAAAAGTCTAAAGTATCTCTTTTCATAAAAGGAGCTTAATATAAGATAGCGGAGATAGTTGGAGTACCTAAAGGACTACGACTTTTCCATACAATATCACCCTAGAAAAGTAAATTCTGTGGTGGACGCCCTGAGCAGGAAGCCGATAGTGTCACTAGCCAACTTAATGGTTGGGGAGTGGCGATTGCTAGAATAGTTTGCCATTCTAGACTTGAATGTGGAAATGGAAAATGACAAGGTAATGACTGCCAAGATCAGTATACAGTCAGATCTTCTAACTGAAATCAAACAACAACAAGACAATGATCCTTTCGTAGTGGGGATTAAGGAGAAGATTCATCAAAGGCCAGATTTTTCCATAACAGAGAGTGGCAGACTAGTGTTCAAGGGAAGAACCTGTGTATCAGATAATGAAGAACTCAATAGAAAGTTGATGACTGAAGCTCACCCATCCAGGTATACAATTCACCCTGGAGCCACTAAGATGTATCAAGATGTGAAAAGAACTTATTGGTGGCCAAACATGAAAAGAGAGGTAGCTGAGTTTATAGCATGTTGTTTAACGTGTCAGCGGGTCAAGACAGAACATCTTAGGCCAGCAGGTTTGTTACAACCCCTACATATACCTGAATGGAAATGGGAAAGCATAGGAATGGACTTCATTATGGGATTACCAAGAACCAGGGGAGGACTTGACGCAATATGGGTGATTGTGGATTGATTAACTAAGTCGGCTCACTTTTTGCCTATAAAGAGCAAATGGTCTGTGAAGCTTGCTGCATTGTACATTAAAGAGGTGGTTAGATTACATGGAGTCCCCTCATCCATTGCATCTGATAGGGACCCCTGGTTCACGTCACAATTTTGGCGAGAGTTATAAATAACACTTGGCACTCGGTTAAATTTCAGCATTGCCTTTCACCCCAAAACAGATGGTCAAATAGAAAGGGTAAATCAAATTGTAGAAGATATGCTCTGAGCTTGTGCAATTGATTTTGAAGGATATTGGAGTGAACAGTTATCTCTGGTTGAATTTGCATATAATAATAGCTATCAAGCAAGCAAAAAGATGGCACCCTTTGAGGCATTGTATGGTAGAAATTGTAAATCACATGTGTGCTCGGTAGAGGCTGGAGAAAGACAAGACCAGAGATAGTGCCAGACACCACTCAGAAGATCCAGCTCATTCGTGAGCGTCATAAAATAGCTCAGTTCAGACAGAAAAGCTACACAGACAAGAGGAGAAGGGACATAGAATTTCAAGTTGGTGACCACGTGCTCTTGAAGGTGTTACCTTCTCGTGGAATCCATAGGTTTGAAATTAAAGGAAATTTGAGTTCTAGATTTATTGGCCCTTTTGAAATCCTTGAAAGGGGTTGGCGAAGTAGCATACCGACTGGCCTTACCTCCACAACTGGCAACACTGCAGAATGTCTTTCATATATCTATGTTGAGGAAGTATGTCTATGATGTTGAGTATGTGATCGGGTTTGAAGGTTTAGTATTGGGGAAGGAGATGACTTACACTGAGAAACCTGTCAAGATTCTGGATCGAAAGGTACAACAACTGAGCGCAGCGGAAACGCGATTCCCTCAGGTTGATATCGTTGCCTGTGGCCGGAATCGAATAAAAAACGTAAAACCCGCGCGTAGGAAGATCCGATCTTTACCTTTGCTGGGTTGCGAAACTCCCGAACCCGCGGAGGAGGTAGCACTGAAGGCACTGGTGCTTCAAGCCGTTCAGGTGTCCGGCCTCTAGACGTATCCACGCGAACTCTGGATGCAGACCGGGTCTCCTCGGTCTCTACGCGTCTCCCGGATCTCAACTCCACCATGTGCCAGAGAGAGAGGAGAGAGAAGAGGTGGGGGTGCCCTGGAGAGAGAGAGAGGAGGGAGCGGCCAGAGAGGACCCTGTAGCTTGGGCTAGGGTTTAACTCTCCACGTGTATATATACGCTTTGCGGTTTTTCACAAAAACCCAGTTAATGTCTATATCGATCATCCTGCCCAGTCTGCTCGGAACTCTATTGCGTGTGACCCTCTAGGCCCAAGTGCTAGTCCAGTTTTAGCCCATTAAGCCCAATAACTCTTTATTGACTTACTATAATTAATTAATATCTCATATTAATTAATTACACAATCAATTATCGTCTCACGATAATTGACTGGGCTTCCAATCAAGTTGGGTGCCAAGCAACACCACTTGATCTTGGAAAGTATTGGGGTTCAGCAACCCATTCAAGGAACCTTTTGTGTCAACAGATACCACGTCACTATAATCCTTCGCTCGTATAATGCTCCCGAGTGCACTTAGGGTATGGTCAACTGTCAAACCCTAATACGCGCACTCACTTGGATTAGATGCCACATAACAATATCAGAAAACTCCTTTTCTGATAAGTAGTCATGCCCTGGCCAAGGACTATCAAGCATCCTTCCCTAGAGCATTCACTCTCTTATTACCGAGAGTGAGCGATCCCATGTTGACCACACAATCACCTTCGAAGGTATTCCATTAGATCCGAACACTTAACTGATTAAGACCCCATCGCTACAGATCTATAAGTTAAGGTCAAAATCTAGAAGTCCACCGACAAGGTGTCCTTGATGTCTCAGGTCTAAGGACCAATCACGCCACTGTGACAATGAATCTAGCTAGTTGACAGTTAGGTAACATTACCATCCAGCGATTCATAACGGATCAGTTCAGTGAACTCATTCTCCAATGAGCACCTAAAGATTCATCTTAGTGTCTCCACACAGGTGACTATGAGACCAGTCACCCTCATCATATGAGCAGGTGCAACCTGTACTAGTCTAACCGGATATTCGATGTCCTTCTCGAATATCCTCCAACTAGGAACAATTAAGAATATACGCTTAAAGGATATTAATCACATTGTTATGATCTAATCATAATTAGTATCCATTGCGCATATTCATGGACTTCATAATGAAATGATAAACGAATTACACATATGAATATAAAAGCCTTATTATTATTATTAAAGAACAAGATTGTACAAGTTATGATTGGCTTGAGGACACCCATAACTAACAATCTCCCACTTGGACTAAAGCCAATCACCTTTATGTCTTAAACCCATAGACTCTAGGTGGCGCTCAAACACAATTTGAGTCAGAGGCTTCGTCAGTGGATCTGCAATGTTGTCAACTGAAGGAACTCTTTCCACCAGTACATCTCCTCTAGTGATAATCTCCCTGATCATGTGAAATCACCTCAGAATGTGCTTCGACTTCTGATGAGACTGTGACTCTTTCACTTGCGCAATGGCCCCATTGTTGTCACACAGCAATGGGATCGGATCAGAGTCACCCGCCACCACACCAAGGTCGGTGATGAATTTCTTCATCCACACTGCCTCCTTGGCAGCTTCAGCTACAGCAATGTACTCAGCTTCTGTCGTCGAGCCTGCAGTGGTTACTTGCTTGGAACTCTTCCAGCTCACTGCACCTCCGTTTAAGGTGAACACAAACCCAAATGTAGACTTGCTATCATCTGGATCTGACTGGAAACTCGAGTCAGTATATGCCCGAATTTTCAAGTCCCCTCCTCCATAAACCAGAAATATATCCTTAGTCCTTCTCAAGTACTGAAGGATACATTTCACTGCCATCCAGTGTGTTTCACCTGGATTTGCCTGATATCTGCTCGTAACACTTAGAGCAAATGCTACATCAGGCCTTGTACATAGCATGGCATACATGATAGACCCTATAGCCGAGCATAGGGGACTCTATCCATGATTGCCCTCTCTTCAGGAGTCTTAGGAGACTGCTCCTTAGAGAGATTAATCCCATGTCTCATTGGTATGAGACCTCTCTTGGAATTTTCCATGCCAAACCTTTTGACAATGGTATCTATGTACATGGATTGGGTCAAGCCAAGCATCCTCTTGGATCTGTCTCTATAGATACGTATTCCCAATACGTAGGATGCTTCTCCCAAATCCTTCATGGAGAAGTTCTTTGACAACCATACCTTTATTGATGATAACATCCCTACATCATTCCCAATGATCAAGATATCATTAACGTAAAGTACGAGAAAAGTGATAGTACTCCCACTGATTTTCTTATACACACATGGTTCATCTTCATTCTTAATGAAGTCATAAGATTTGATAGCCTCATCAAACCTTATATTCCAACTACGAGAAGCTTGCTTCAATCCATAGATGGACCTTTGAAGCTTGCATACTTTATCTGGACACTCTTTGGATGTAAAACCCTCAGGCTGTATCATATACACTTCTTCCTCAATGTTTCCATTGAGGAAAGCAGTTTTTACATCCATCTGCCAGATCTCGTAATCAAAGTATGCGGCAATGGCGAGAAGAATTCTAATCGACTTTATCATGGCAACTGGTGAGAAAGTTTGTCATAGTCAATTCCTTGCCTTTGACGATACCCCTTTGCCACCAACCTTGCCTTATAAGTGTCGATCTGTCTATCTGCACCGATCTTTCTCTTAATGATCCACTTGCACCCAATAGGTACAATACCTTTAGGCAAGTCTACCACGTTCCAAACTTGGTTGGTGTACATAGACTGCATCTCAGAATTCATGGCATCTCGCCATTTCCCTGACTGGGGACTATCAACAGCTTCTTGGTAGGTCGTTGGATCATCATCCTCATTATAAGACATGCCTCCACTGATATGTCCAACATATCTTTCAGGCTGTCTAGGTACTCTACCAGACCTATGCTGAATGTGTGTATATTCCTGAACAGGTTCCGGAATCGATGTTTCAACTGGTGGACTTTGCACAGTTTGTGGATCTAGAACCTCGTCTAGATCTACCTTACTCCCACTGTCCTCTTGGGTAAGGTACTCCTCTCCCAAGAAGACAGCTCTCCTGGCGACAAACACTCTTTATTCACCAGGATGGTAAAAGTAGTACCCAAACGTTTCTTTTGGGTATCCAACAAACCTGCACTTATCGGTTCTGGATTCCAGTTTATCTGGGTCGTGTCTCTTCACGTGGGCAGGACAGCCCCAGATTTTAACATGTTTAAAATCAGGCTTTCTACCCTTCCATATCTCATATGGAGTAGAAGACAGAGATTGTAGCAACACTAAATTTATGGGAAAATTTTTAAATATTTCTATTATTTAATTAGAAAATCAAATAAAAGGAAGATGTATTAAATCAACTAGGAAATCAAATAATAGAGAATTAAATAAAACTCATTAAAAGAAAAGGAGAAATGGGCTTTGCTATATTGACCCATTAGAAATGAGTGGGCTAAAATAGAGGTTTTAAGAAGGGGAATAATAGAGAAATACCCAAACTTCGTAACTAAAATATTACTAAAATAGAAAAGAGGTATTTAATGCATTAAAAATAGAAGTTTGAGTTGGATTGGGATTCCTAAACCTACCTTAATGGGTTGGCCACGAAATCCTCTCTCTCCCAACCCAAATAGGAAGATCTCTTGCTTAAAAAGGGGAGAGGAAAATAGGAAATTCGAAATTTAATAGGAATTAGACTAAAACTAGGAAAGGAAATAGGGAGAAGCTTAAATACTTCTCTTAAACCCTCATGGCTGGCCCTAGCTCGTGCCAAGAGGTTCCTGGACCAGGAGGAGAGGCCAAGAGGAGGAGAATTCATGGAGAGGAAGGATCTCTCAAGTTCTTCTCCGAGTTCTTCAAGTCTTAACCCTAGAAGAGGAAAACGATCAAAGGTAGGCATTCTCACGAGCATAAACCATGAAACTTTTTATGTAGGATGTCTCATCTATCAGGAACAAAAGCCTATTGGTTTAATAATTTTCCATCGAGCATATCTATCATTCTTGATTTTTCATGTTCTGCAACTGACATGACCCCGAACCCTCTTCTTAATTCTTGATCTCCTTGTATACTCAACCCCATGCCACGAGATTTTTACTGTAGGAACTGATGCATGTTAGGCATATTTTTCCCCTAAAAGCCCTAAATTTGATTCATCCTATCTTGCGAATTTAATCGTTGATCTCATCTATGTACTATTTCATGTTCATCATGAATACCTGTGATTAAAACATGTCCAAACCCTGATTGTTTTCCAATTCCTATTTCTTGTAAGTACCCATGCATGTCTAGGTCATTTTGCAACTGGTTTCATGAATTTTCATTGACTATACAATTAGTTGTGATTTTTCTGAACCACCCTGTGTCAAATAGGGTAAGTTCTGGCCCGCAATCCAATGTATGTCCTTTCCCTGTCGGACCCGGGCGCAGACCCTGTGAACGCGACGGCTCGACAGGCCGCGTTCACAAGGGTCTTCGCGACAGCGCCCTCTGTCGCGATCTGATCGCGATAGGGCCTGTCGTCGCGATCTGCTGCCCGCCCAGACTAAGCCTGTTGCGACCCGTACAAGTGCCCGTCGCTATCTCAGTTGACCCCGTCGTGACCCTCATCAGGGTACGTCAGGATCTGGGTTCTTTTTGCAAGAAACCCCTTGTCTCAGCAATGCTTCATTATCTACCGTGTTGTACTCTTGTTTAACAGTCATACACGCAGACAATAACGCCTATTATAATTTGAACATTTATGTATGATTAAAATACATGCACATGATCTTTTCTATCTACAATTTCATGGCACTTACACACACTTTGAACCATCCAATTATGGCATAATTTGGCATGAAACTATTTCATAATACATCTGGTAATTTATGTAATCAAATTACCCTATACTTGTCTATCGTTTCTCGCGATGTTTTGGGAATACCGATATCGACACTCCACTGTTCTAGAATTCCTCTAGAACGTCGAGCACTTGTTTCTATATACACTCTCTCTTGACTGGGACAAACTCTCCGTCGGATACTCCATCTGCCGGACTAGTAAGTCTTTGTTCAAGGCCTCCGTAAGTCTCCTCTGTCCATGGATTCCCACATGGTCGATGAGCCGATTGTACCCTAACACCTGTTACACCCATTAGGGATCAAAATGGTCCAAACGGCTATTAGAAATTCACTCTCGTCTTGAATCACACCGAACCTCTGGGCCTGTACTTAACATGGCCAGTGGTAGGGTCGTGAGTTCCACCTGACTGCCAACACCATGTGCGCGTGTTGTGCAATGGTTACTATTGCTCGTTACTCGACGTTTCATATGCAAGGTCCCCTAACTCTCATCTATACTCTACTCGCTCATCTATTCACGTTCACTCTACTATCTCGTCTATTCATTTAGTGCTCTCATCTACTTCTTGATACTCTATATTGGCCATTGACTGATTGTCTAAAGATAAACAATATAACTAATGCCTGGCAATATATAAAGGGCCCGATCTGGTCCTGGGATGTGCGCCCAAAAGTGCTAGTGCCCATGGGAGTTAAATGATCAGAGTGTTTGGCATTACACTCAAGTGCTATCTATCGTGACTATCTAAATGACAATCAAAAGTGCTATGTTCTCTCGTTGTCCATTGACAACAAAGTGCTATCTATCATGACTATCTAAATGACAATCAAAAGTGCTATGTTCTCTCGTTGTCCATTGACAACAAAGTGCTATGCTATACTCGTTGTGCTATGCTATACTCGTTGTGCTATATGTACTATAGCCATCTTGCTATACTTGACATTGTGCTATCTTGCTATTATTGTGATATTCCCGACACTTGTGCTATTCTTGGAAAGTCTATATTTGGAAAGTCTTGCTATTTCGTTCATGTACTGACCTGCTATATTTTACTTGACACTCTCTCTCACTCTGTCGTTAGTTACTCTGCCTTTAAATGCATTAATTACTTAAAGCCTGCTTGAGCCTGAGATTTAAGTCCTACTGGGCGATGTTCGCTCACCCTGTGTTATTTGCCATTGTGTTCTCAGGTGAGACCGAGGATGAACCATACACTCAAGAGGACAGGAATGACCTGGAGTGATGTCATGAGTACCCTAGCGTCCTATTGCTATATTTAGCGTTGTAGTAGTTAGGTTTGAAGTTTAGTCTTTTGCTTTATTCCAATGTAATCGGGCCCCATAGATTGGCTCTGATATTAGTAGTTGTAACTAGGCATTGAAAAGTATTAATGAAATGAATTTGCTTTATCATTATTCATTTTGCAATGGTTTGATGCCTAGTACTCGCTCTATACCCTTTTCTTGCAACTGCCTCGCGTTCTGATATTTCGCGTCGGGGCGTGACATAGATTTACTGGGAACTCTGTTCAGTAGATATGCCGCTGACTCTAGCGCATATCCCCATAGGGAAATTGGTAACTGTGAACGGCTCATCATGGATCGTACCATGTCCAACAAGGTGTGATTCCTCCTTTTTGTTACACCATTCATCTGTGGTGTATAGGGAGGAGTCCATTGAGAAAGGATACCATTGTCCTTTAAGAATTGTGTGAACTCTGTACTTAAGTATTCACCTCCTCGGTCTGACCATAGGATTTTAATGCTTTTTCCAGTTTGCTTCTCAACTTCATTCTTAAATTCTTGGAACTTCTCAAATGCTTCAGACTTGTACTTCATTAAGTAAACAAATCCGAACCTTCAGTAGTCATCCGTGAATGTAATGAAGTATGAGTAGCCACTCTTGGCTTGGGTAGACATTGGACCACATACATCCGAGTGTATTAGTTCCAATATGTCCTTGGCCCTATCTCCATGTCCACTAAATGGAGATTTGGTCAACTTACCCATTAAACAGGATTCGCAAGTTGCATATGATTGATAATCAAATGGATCCAAGTATCCATTCTTATGCAACTTTTGAAGCCTATTCTCGCCAATGTGACCAAGCCTACAATGCCACAAGTAGGAAGTGTTCACACTATTCTTACTTCTCTTAGGAGAAACATCAACATGAAGATTTTAATAAGAAACATCAAGTAGATACAAACCATTTACCAAATTTTCTAAAGCAACTAGTTTATTTCTCAAATAAACTGAACAACTATTGTTCTCAATGGTAAACTTGTATCCAATTCTGTCTAAACAAGAAACAGAAATAATGTTCTTAATAATGTTTGGCACAAAGTAGAAATCATCTAATGAAAGTAAATCCCCTGAGGGTAACTTGAGCTTCACTGTCCCCACAGTATGTGCAGCAACACTTGTGCCGTTTCCAAGCCTCAAGTTCACCTCGCCCTTGCTTAGCGTCCTTCTACTTGTCAACACATGCATATCATTCAGACATGAGAAGCACATCCAGTGTCTAAAACCTAAGATGTGGAATCTCTAAGAGACAAGTCAAGATCTATCATATAGATACCCGAAGCTTCACCAAGCTTCTGCTTCTCCTAAGCCTTCAATGCAAGGTAGTCCTTGCAATTTCTTTTCCAGTGTCCCTTTTTCTTCTCCTTTGCTTATGTCCTTATTTTATTTTTTCTTAGACTGCTTCTTTGCATTACCTTTCTTAAAGGCTTGCACTGCTCTCCTCTTCTTGTTGGACTTTCCAACCATGAGAACAGTAGGCTTTTCCTTCTTAAGGTTGCCCTCAGCAATCTTCAGCATGTTGAGCATCTCAGCTAAACTCACCTCAATCTTGTTCATTGTAAAGTTTACAATGAACTGGGAATATGAATCTGGAAGTGACTGGGGAATGAGGTCCGTGCTCAGTTCCTTGTCAAGCGGAAAACCAAGCCCCTCGAGCTTCTCAATCCACTCTATCATCTTCAGGACATGCGTCTGTACTGAAGACCCCTCTGCCATGCGAGCTCTGAACAGGGCCTTGGATATCTCATATCTCTCTACCCTGCTCTGCTCTTCAAAGAGCTCCTGCAAGTGCTGCATGATGAATCTAGCATCCATGTTCTCATGCTGCCTTTGCAACTCATTGCTCATTGAGGCAAGCATGTAGCATTGGGCCAGAGTGGAATCCTCCTTCCACTTCACAAATTCAAGTGTTTCCCTTTAGGTGCATCTAGAGGTGGTTCAGCGGGGATCTCACCTTCCAGGACATAGGCAATGCGCTCAGACCTGAGGACAATCTTCAGGTTCCTGAGCCAATCCGAGTAGTTCGGGCCTATCAATTTGTTGGCATCTAGTATGCCATGGAGTGGGTCACCTGACGACATTTTTTCCTATAAAGGAAATGTAAACACAATTAGCGATGATCATAATAATAATTAAATCTAGATTAGGACTTTAATCAAGATCAGCTCCCACTATTTTTCGACAGACTGTATAACCCTCAGATATATAGAATGGGAAACTCCGACGGTCTCCTAGTGGGGATCGGAATCTTACAGACTCATAGCATGACCTTGTGGATAGCACAACAAATCATACTATGATCTGAAAGCGGTCAACTCTTGACACTTGCAACTCTTGCAATATCTGATCTTATTTTGGCCCCTAAATTTTAATGACCTTGTGGATAACACAACAAGTCATTAAATCCAGTCTAAGCAGTACCATCATTACGTAACGAGCATAAATTTGGATGTAGCCCTTGTGGATAGCACAACAAAGCTACACCGTTCCTCTACCCCATTTCAGGCATCACCATGCCATAGTTTTAGTTTATCATCAGATTTGGCAAGCCTTGTGAATAGCACAACAAACTTGCCTGATCTAATGGCAATCCTAAAACTATAATGATGGAGGGCCACGTAATTCATTCTTAATGATTACGCTATGGCTTAAAATTTAAACAATGAGGGATTTTGACATATTTTATCTTGGTCTCTATATCTGCATGCTATTGATATATAGAATTTGGAATATAATATATATTTAATTATATATATCATAGCACATTCCACACATATCACATATATGAAGAAAAACGATGGATGATCATGGACTTTAATCTAGAGTGGCATTAACAGAGCCAGTTGGTAATCCACAAACATGGCAAACATATGGCAGCCCCGCATCGTATGCTCTTGCTTGATGTAACTCTATCTCCATGAAGGTCTTGCATGGTACTCTCCTCCATCTCCGCCAATCCACTTCTTAAAATTACAAGTAACATTAAATTGGGCTCGCAGGCCCATAAATATACATCAGATAATAATAAGAGAACAAGTCAAGGGGAGTACATAATAGGAGGGAGATAGAATGTATAGCCCGGATTTAATAGAGGGAGAGAGGGAGGCACGCAGTCCTCATAAATTACATGACATGCCATAAACCATAAAAATCATCACATGATATCTAGGTCCATGATCATCCATCCACACATCAACACATCACATGCATCAATAGGCAATTATCACATATATACTTCTGAAATAACTTTTATTTCAAAAATATAATAATTATATTTTGAAAACCATTTAACAAAACAATTTAGCTAATACGGAAAACATCTAATCAACATTAGATAAACGCCATTCGCTGTTACTGCATGAATCCGCCAAAATTTACTATTAATTAATTTAACAAGAATCACATTTCTTAAATTAATTAACATGCATTAATTAGATGAAAGGAAATAACTAAAATGAATTCAGAATTTCCTTAAACTAATTAAACATGGGGTCAAACATCTAAAAATTAATTTACAGAGAGCTAAAACAATTTTAAAACCCTCAAAATAAGTTTTTAGAATTTTTCTCGGATTTTAGGATTTTTTTTTGGATTTTAAACACCTTTAAAACCTTTTTTATTAAAATAAAAAAAAAATTGGTGGGGCGGGCCGCGGGCAACCCGGCCCGAGGGCGGTGGGCGCAGGCTGCCCGCGACTTACCCGCGGGCGGACCCGCGTGCGGCCCGCGAAGGGATCCGTGCGCGGGTCACCCCCTCCACCCGAACGGGGGGGGCGTGGCTAGGGTGAAACCCTAGCCGCCACCACGCCAGTGCGCGGCCGGAGTAGGGCGACCCCGTCGGCCGCCGCTCCTCCACCGGCAGCCGCCAACAGCGCCGGTGACGCCGGCATTCACCCGTCAATGCCCCAGAACCCCAGAAACCTCCTTCCCGAGCCCCTGCGAAAAAAACCCTTTTTGAGGCCTTTCCCAATCCGCTGCGTGAACGTCAGATTCTGGTCGTCCAACGCCTGGGATGGGCATCATCCTCCGCCTTCGACATCCTGGGTTCATCTGGACTATCCATGGAACTCATCCAGGCATGAAAATGTTCGAATCGCCCCATTCTTGGACTATCCAAGAAGGTGAAATCAGAACGACGGAGGGGTCTTGCAGACATCCGTTCAACCTCTACAGAGGGCCAAACGACGTCCCTAAGGGTTCTCTACAAAGCACTTGATACCGAGAACGATTCCCAAGCATCAAGAATCTATTATTCATCCCATAAACGACCCGGGAACGCAGCAAACTTGGTGATTCATGCAGAACGTGAATTGACGAAAAATGCATGAAATAACGTTCATATGGCGCCGATTCCAACCGTGCCAGCAACCTGGCTCTGATACCACTGTAAGGAATCGATCACAGCGCAGCGGAAAGCACGATTGCCTCAGGTTGATATCGTTGCCAGTGGTCGGAATCGAACAAAACGGAGAACCCGTGCGTAGGAACATCCCATCTTTACCTTTGCAGGGTTGCGAAACTCCCGAACCCGGGGAGGAGGTAGCACTAGAGGTGCTGGTGCTTCAAGACGTTCAGGTGTCTGGCCTCTAGACGTATCCACGCGAACTCCGGATGCAGATGGGGCCTCCTCAGTCTCTACGCGTCTCCCGGATCTTAACTCCACCATGTGCCAGAGAGAGAGGAGAGAGAAGATGTGGGGGCGCCCTGGAGAGAGAGAGAGGAGGGGGCGGCTACAGAGTGTAAGGAATCGATCGGGGCGCAGCGGAAACGCGATTTCCACAGATAGATATCGTTGCTAGTGGTCGGATCGAACAAAAACCGTGAACCCGCGCACAGGAAGATCCGATCTTTACCTTTGCGGGGTTGCGAAACTCCCGAATCTAGCGAGGAAGTGGAGCTGAAGGCGATGGTGCTTCAAGCCGTTCAAGTGTCCGGCCTCTAGACGTATCCACGTGAGCTCCGAACGCAGACGGGATCTCCTCGGTCTCCACGCGTCTCCCAGATCTCAACTCCACCATGTCCCAGAGAGAGAAGAGAGAAGAGGTGGGGGCGCCCTGGTGAGAGAGAGGAGTGGGGCGGCCAGGGAGAGAGCTTGGAGCTTGGCCCAGGGTTTGACTCTCTGCTAATACTTATAGACACTGCGGTTTTTCACAAAAACCCAGTTATTGTCTATAACAACCATCCTGCCCAGTCCGCTCGAAACTCTATTGCGTGTGACCCTCTAGGCCCAAGTGCTAGTCCAGTTTTCTGCCCATTAAGCCCAATAACTCTTTATTGACTTATTGCAATTAATTAATATCTCATATTAATTAATTACACAATCAATTATCGTCTCACGATAATTGATCGGGCTTCTAATCAAGTTGGGTACCAAGCAACACCACTTGATCCTTGAAAGCATTAGGGTTCAGCAACCCAATCAAGAAACCTTTTTTCATCATCAGTTACCACGTGACTATAATCCTTCGCTCGCACAATGGTCCCGAGTGCACTTAGGGTATGGTCAACTGTCAAACCCTAATATGTGCACTCACCTGTTTTAGATGCCGCATAACAATATCAGAAAACTCCTTTTCTGATAAGTAGTCATGCCCTGGCCAGGGACTATCAGGCATCTTTCCCTAGAGCATTCACTCTCTTATTACCGAGAGCGAGCGATCCCATGTTGACCACACAATCACCTTCGAAGGTATTCCGCTAGATCTGAACACATAACTGATTAAGACCTCATGGTTAGAGATCTATAAGTCAAGGTCAAAACCTAGAAGTCCACCAACAAGGTGTCCTTGGTGTCTCAGGTCTAAGGACCAATCACGCCACTGTAACAATGAATCTAGCTGGTTGACAGTTAGGTAACATTACCATCCAGCGATTCATAACGGATCAGTTCAGTGAACTCATTCCCCAATGAGCACCTACAGATTCACCTTAGTGTCTCCACACAAGTGACTATGAGATCAGTCACCCTCATCATATGAGCAGGTGCAACCTGTACTAGTCTAACCGGATATCCGATGTCCTTCTCGAATATCCTCCGACTAGGAACAATTAAGAATATATGTTTAAAGGATATTAATCTCATTGTTATGATCTCATCATAATTAATATCCATTGCATATATTCATGGACTTCATAATGAAACGGTAAACGAATTACACATAATGAATATAAAAGCCTTATTATTATTATCAAAGAACAAGATTGTACAAGTTATGATTGGCTTGAGGACACCCATAACTAACAATCTCCTACTTGGACTAAAGCCAATCACCTTTATGTCTTAAACCCATAGACTCTAGGTGGCACTCATACCCGATTTGAGTCAAAGGCTTCGTCAGTGGATCTGCAATGTTGTCAACTGAAGGAACTCTTTCCACCAGTACATCTCCTCTAGTGATAATCTCCCTGATCAGGTGAAATCGCCTCAGAATGTGCTTTGACTTCTGATGAGACCGCGGCTCTTTCGCTTGTGCAATGGCCCCATTGTTGTCACACAGCAATGGGATCGGATCAGAGTCACCCGGCACCACACCAAGGTCAGTGATGAACTTCTTCATCCACACTGCCTCCTTGGCGGCTTCAGCTGCAGCAATGTACTCAGCTTCTGTCGTCGAGTCTGCAGTGGTTTCTTGCTTGGAACTCTTCCAGCTCACTGCACCTCCGTTTAAGGTGAACACAAACCCAGATGTAGACTTGCTATCATCTGGATCTGACTGGAAACTCGAGTCAGTATATGCCCGAAGTTTTAAGTCCCCTCCTCCATAAACCATAAATATATCCTTAGTCCTTCTCAAGTACTTAAGGATACATTTCACTGCCATCCAGTGTGTTTCACCTGGATTTGCCTGATATCTGCTCGTAACACTTAGAGCAAATGCCACATCAGGCCTTGTACATAGCATGACATACATGATAGACCCTATAGCCGAAGCATAGGGGACTCTATCCATGACTGCCCTCTCTTCAGGAGTCTTAGGAGACTGCTCCTTAGAGAGATTAATCCCATGTCTCATAGGTATGAGACCTCTCTTGGAATTTTCCATGCCAAACTTTTGACAATGGTATCTATGTACATTGATTGGGTTAAGCCAAGCATCCTCTTGGATCTATCTCTATAGATACGTATTCCCAATACGTAGGATGCTTCTCCCAAATCCTTCATGGAGAAGTTCTTTGACAACCAAACCTTTACTGATGATAACATCCCTACATCATTCCCAATGAGTAAGATGTCATCAACGTAAAGTATGAGAAAAGTGATAGCACTCCCACTGATTTTCTTATACACACATGGTTCATCTTCATTCTTAATGAAGTCATAAGATTTGATAGCCTCATCAAACCTTATGTTCCAACTACGAGAAGCTTGCTTCAATCCATAGATGGACCTTTGAAGCTTGCATACTTTATCTGGACACTCTTTGGATGTAAAACCCTCAGCTGTATCATATACACTTCTTCCTCAATGTTTCCATTGAGGAAAGCGGTTTTTACATCCATCTGCCAGATCTCGTAATCAAAGTATGCAGCAATGGCAAGAAGAATTCTGATCGACTTTATCATAGCAACTGGTGAGAAAGTTTCGTCATAGTCAATTCCTTGCCTTTGACGATACCCCTTTGCCACCAACCTTGCCTTATAATTGTCGATCTGTCCATCTGCACCGATCTTTCTCTTAAAGATCCACTTACACCAATAGGTACAATACCTTCAGGCAAGTCTACCAAGTTCCAAACTTGGTTGGTGTACATGGACTGCATCTCAGAATTCATGGCATCTCGCCATTTCCCTGACTGAGGACAATCAACAGCCTCTTGGTAGGTCTTTGGATCATCATCCTCATTATAAGACATGCCTTCACTAATATGTCCAACATATCTTTCAGGCTGTCTAGGTACTCTACCAGACCTACGCTGAATGTGTGTATATTCCTGAACAGGTTCCGGAACTGATGTTTCAACTGGTGGACTTTGCACAGTCTGTGGATCTAGAACCTCTTCTAGATCTACCTTACTCCCACTGTCCTCTTGGGTAAGGTACTCCTCTTCCAAGAAGACAGCTCTCCTGGCAACAAACACTCTTTGTTCACCAGGATGGTAAAAGTAGTACCCAAATGTTTCTTTTGGGTATCCAACAAACCTGCACTTATCAGTTCTGGAGTCCAGTTTATCTGGGTCGTGTTTCTTTACATGGGTAGGACAGCCCCAGATTTTAACATGTTTAAAATCAGGCTTTCTACCCTTCCATATCTCATATGGAGTGGAAGACACAGATTTACTGGGAACCCTGTTCAGCAGATATGCCGCTGACTCTAGCGCATATCCCATAAGGAAACTGGTAACTGTGAACGGCTCATCATGGATCGCACCATGTCCAACAAGGTACGATTTCTCCTTTCCGATACACCATTCATCTGTGGTGTATAGGGAGGAGTCCATTGAGAAAGGATACCATTGTCCTTTAAGAATTGTGTGAACTCTGTACTTAAGTATTCACCTCCTCGGTCTGACCGTAGGATTTTAATACTCTTTCCAGTTTGTTTCTCAACTTCATTCTTAAATTCTTGGAATTTCCCAAAGGCTTCAGATTTGTACTTCATTAAGTAAACAAATCGAACCTTGAGTAGTCATCCGTGAATGTAATGAAGTATGAGTAGCCACCCTTGGCTTGGGTAGACATTGGACCACATACATCCGAATGTATTAGTTCCAATATGTCCTTGGCCCTATCTCCATGTCCACTAAATGGAGATTTGGTCAACTTACCCATTAAACAGGATTCACAAGTTGCATATGATTCATAATCAAATGGATCTAAGTATCCATTCTTATGCAACTTTTGAAGCCTATTCTCGCCAATGTGACCAAGCCTACAATGCCATAAGTAGGCAGTGTTCACACTATTCTTACTTCTCTTAGGAGAAACATCAACATGGAGATTTTCATAAGAGACATCAAGCAGATACAAACCATTCACCAAACTTGCTAAAGCAACTAGTTTATTTCTTAAATAAACTGAACAACTATTGTTCTCAATGGTAAACATGTATCCAATTCTGTCCAAACAAGAAACAGAAATAATGTTCTTAATGATACTAGGCACATAGTAGCAATCATCTAATAAAAGCAAATCTCCAGAAGGTAACTTGAGCTTCACTGTCCCCACAGTGTGTGCACCAACACTTGTGCCGTTTCCAAGCCTCAAGTTCACCTCGCCCTTGCTCAGCTTCCTTCTACTTGTCAGCACCTGCACATCATTGCAGATATGAGAAGCACATCCAGTGTCTAAAACCCATGATGTAGAATCTCTAATAGACAAGTGAAGATCTATCATATAGATACCTGAAGCTTCGCCAAGCTTCTGCTTCTCCTGAGCCTTCATTGCAAGATAGTCCTTGCAATTTCTTTTCCAGTGCCCCTTTTTCTTGCAGTGGAAGCACTCGCCCTTTTCTTCTCCTTTGCTTATGTCCTTCTTTTGTTTCTGCCTAGACTGCTTCTTTGCATTGCCTTTCTTAAAGGCTTGCCCTGCTCTCCTCTTCTTGTTGGACTTTCCAACCATGAGAATAGTAGGCTTTTCCTTCTTAAGGTTGCCCTCAGCAGTCTTCAGCATGTTGAGCATCTTAGCTAAACTCACCTCAATCTTGTTCATTGTGAAGTTCACAATGAACTGGGAATATGAATCTGGAAGTGACTGGAGAATGAGGTCCGTGCTTAGTTCCTTGTCAAGAGGAAAACCAAGCCCTTCGAGCCTCTCAATCCACTCTATCATCTTCAGCACATGAGATTGTACTGAAGACCCCTCTGCCATGCGAGCTCTGAACAAGGCCTTGGATATCTCATATCTCTCCACCCTGCTCTGCTTTTCAAAGAGCTCCTGCAAGTGCTGCATGATGGATCTAGCATCCATGTTCTCATGCTGCCTTTGCAACTCATTGCTCGTTGAGGCAAGCATGTAGCATTGGGCCAGAGTGGAATACTCCTTCCACTTCGCAAACTCAAGCATTTCCCCTTCAGGTGCATCAAGGGGTGGTTCAGCTGGGATCTCACCCTCCAGGACATAGGCAATGCGCTCAGACCTGAGGACAATCTTCAGGTTTCTGAGCCAATCCGAGTAGTTCGGGCCTGTCAATCTGTTGGCATCCAGTAAGCCACGGAGTGGGTTACCTGACGACATTTTTGCCTATAAAGGAAATGTAAACACAATTAGCAGATGTTCATAATAATAATTAAATCTAGATTAGGACTTTAATCAAGATTGGCTCCCACTATTTTCCGACAGACTGTATAACCCTCAGATATACAGAATGGGAGACTCCGACGGTCTCCTAGTGGGGATCAGAATCTTACAGACTGATAGCATGATCTTGTGGATAGCACAACAAACCATACTATGATCTGAAAGTGGTCAACTCTTGACACTTGCAACTCTTGCAATATCCGATCTTATTTTGGCCCCTGATTTTAATGACCTTGTGGATAGCACAAAAGTCATTAAACCCAGTCTAAGCAGTACCATCATTACGTAACGAGCATAGATTTGGATGTAGCCCTTGTGGATAGCACAACAACGCTACACCGGTCCTCTATCCCGTTTAAGGCATCACTATGCCATAGTTTTAGTCTGTCATCAGATTTGGCAAGCCTTTTGGATAGCACAACAAACTTGCCTGATCTAATGGCAATCCTAAAACTATAATGATGGAGGGCGACGTAATTCATTCTTAATGATTACGCTACGGCTTAAAATTTAAACAAGGAGGGATTTTGATATATTTTATCTTGGTCTCTATATCTGCGTGCTATTGATATATAGAATTTGGAATATCATATATTAATTATATATATCATAGCACATTCCACATATATCATATATATGAAGAAAAACGATGGATGATCATGGACTTTAACCTAGAGTGGCATTACCAGAGCCAGTTGGTAATCCACAAACACGGTGAATAAATGGCAGCCCCGCATCGAATGCATTTGCTTGATCTAACTCTATCTCCATGAAGGTCCTGCATGGTACTCTCCTCCATCTCCGCCAATCTGCTTCTTATATTACAAGTAATATTTAAATTGGGCTCGCAGAATGTACATCAGATAATAATAAGAAACCTTGAACAAGTCAAGGGGAGTACATAACAGGAGGGAGATAGAATGTACAACCCGATTTAATAGAGGGAGAGAGGGAGGCACGCAGTCCTCATAAATTACATCACATGCCATTAACCATAAACATCATCACATGACATCTAAGTCCATGATCATCCATCCACACATCAACACATCATATGCATCAATAAGCAATCATCACATAACTATTTCTGAAATAACTTTTATTTCAAAAATATAATAACTATACTTTGAAAACCATTTAACTAAACAATTTAGCTAACATGGATAACATCTAATCAACATTAGATAAACGTCATTCACCGTAACTGCATGAATCCGCCAAAATTACAGTTAATTAATTTCACAAGAATCACATTCTTAATTAATTAACATGCTTTAATTAGATGGTAGGAAATAACTAAAACAATTTTATATTTTCCTTAAACTAATTAAGCAATGGGTCATACATATGAAAATTAATTTACAGAGAGTTAAAACATTTTTAAAACTCTTAAAAATAATTTTTCATAATTTTCTGGGATTTTAAAAACCATTTAAATGATTTTAAACAAAATTAAAAACATTAAAAATGGGAAAAGGGGGGGGGAAGGGGTCAGACCGGATCCGGATCCGGCGCGGGCCGGATCCGGCCGCCTGGGACCCGCGGGGGTCCGCCCGCGACTTACCCGCGGGCGGACCCGCGCGCGGCCCGGGGGGGACCCGCGCGGGTCACCCCTGCCACCCGACAGGGCCCGCGGCGGCTGGGGAAACCCTAGCCGCCGCCCCCCACCGGCACAGCACCGGTGGGGCGCGGCCCTACCGCCCTCCGCGCTGCCTTCGGCGGCCGCGGACGGCGCCGGCGGTGCCGGAAGCCGCCGCCCTCCGCCCCTACCAACCCAGAAAACCCCCCGAAAAACCCCAAATCAAAACGCCCCCTTATCTTAGACTGTCCAAGATGCATGGCGGCGGCTTATTGCAAGGGGTCGTGTGGCCTCTACAGAGGGCCAAACAACGCCACAAGAGGTTCTTCGGGAAGCCCTTGGTACCAGGAACGATTTCCATGTACCAAACACAAAGTGCACATCTCATGTGCGACCCAAGAGCGAAGTAAAAATGGCGATTCATGCATAACTTGAACCGACGAAAAATGCATGAAATGACGATCATACGACGCCGATACCGACCGAGCCAGCAACCTGGCTCTGATACCACTGTAAGGAATAGATCGTAGCGCAGCGGAAACGCGATTTCCACAGATAGATATCGTTGCCGATGGTCGGATCGAACAAAAACGTGAACCCGCGCACAGGAAGATCCGATCTTTACCTTTGCGGGGTTGCAAAACTCCCGAATCTGGGGAGGAAATGGCGCTGGAGGCGCTGGTGCTTCAAGCCGTTCAAGTGTCCGGCCTCTTGACGTATCCACGCGAGCTCCGGACGCAGACGGGATCTCCTCGGTCTCCACGCATCCCGGATCTCAACTCCACCATGTGCCAGAGAGAGAAGAGAGAAGAGGTGGGGGCGCCCTGGAGAGAGAGAGGAGTGGGGCAGCCAGGGAGAGAGCCTGGAGCTTGGCCCAGGGTTTAACTCTCTGCTAATACTTATAGACACTGCGGTTTTTCACAAAAAACCCGTTATTGTCTATAACAACCATCCTGCCCAGTCTGCTCGAAACTCTATTGCGTGTGACCCTCTAGGCCCAAGTGCTAGTCCAGTTTTCTGCCCATTAAGCCCAATAACTCTTTATTGACTTATTGTAATTAATTAATATATCATATTAATTAATTACACAATCAATTATCATCTCACGATAATTGATCGGGCTTCCAATCAAGTTGGGTGCCAAGCAACACCACTTGATCCTGGAAAGCATTGGGGTTCAGCAACCCAATCAAGGAACCTTTTTCCATCATCAGTTACCTCGTGACTACAATCCTTCGCTCGCACAATGCTCCCGAATGCACTTAGGGTATGGTCAACTGTCAAACCCTAATATGTGCACTCACCTGGTTTAGATGCCGCATAACAATATCAGAAAACTCCTTTTCTGATAAGTAGTCATGCCCTGGCCAGGGACTATCAGGCATCTTTCCTTAGAACATTCACTCTCTTATTACCAAGAGCCAGCGATCCCATGTTGACCACACAATCACCTTCGAATATTCCGCTAGATCCGAACACTTAACTGATTAAGACCTCATGGTTAGAGATCTATAAGTCAAGGTCAAAACCTAGAAGTCCACCAACAAGATGTCCTTGGTGTCTCAGGTCTAAGGACCAATCACGCCACTGTGACAATGAATCTAGCTGGTTGACAGTTAGGTAACATTACCATCCAGCGATTCATAACGGATCAGTTCAGTGAACTCATTCCCCAATGAGCACCTACAGATTCACCTTAGTGTCTCCACACAAGTGACTATGAGATCAGTCACCCTCATCATATGAGCAGGTGCAACCTGTACTAGTCTAATCGGATATCCGATGTCCTTCTCGAATATCCTCCGACTAGGAACAATTAAGAATATACGTTTAAAGGATATTAATCTCAATGTTATGATCTCATCATAATTAATATCCATTGCGTATATTCATGGACTTGATAATGAAACGGTAAACGAATTACACATAATGAATATAAAAGCCTTATTATTATTATCAAAGAACAAGATTGTACAAGTTTGTTGGGTTGAATGCAAATTCATATCATTTCCCTCCTATTTTGATGATGACAAGAAGTGTTCTTAAAGCAATTTAATTGAAACATGTCAAAAACATCATACCTGAAATTCATGTTCAAAAAGTATTTTTCAAACCACATTTATCATTTATGGTCATGACAAATCATTTAACTAATGATATATGTGTTCATTTTTCAGGTACAAACATTTTTATGCAAAAGATGAGTCGACACACCCATCAATGGTGTCGACACATCAACACATATTCAAAGGCAAAATGTGTAAAAATGTTGAGACTGTGTCGACACATGTCAAGAGTGTGTCGACACGAGTGGCAGTTTTTCAGAAATCAAGCCTACCCAGGTCGACACACTCTCAGAGCAGGTCGACACTAGATCCCGTTTCCAGAACAGCCAGTTTGAAGAATTGGGTCAGCAGGTCGACACACTCTCAGAGCAGGTCGACACTAGACCCAGTTCCCAGAACAGCTAGTTTGCAGATTTGGGATAGCAGGTCGACACACTCTCAGAGCAGGTCGACACGGGACCCTCTTCCCAGAACAGCCTTCTACATATTCTGGACAGTGTGTCGACACTACCACCAGGGCAGGTCGACACACTACGGAAACTTTTCATCCTAAAAGTTGATGGCTGCCACGTGTCCCTCTAGGGCGATCAGAATCTTCCTAGGAAAGCGTGCCCTTGTACCCCAAAAGGGTATCTTTGGAATCCTAAGGATATAAAGTGTCTTTTCGGCCAGCCTTCACAAGAGAGAAGGACCCAACTCTCTCAGAGCCTCCAAGAAGCTCCTGGCGGCCAAGAAGAGCTCGTGTCTCCTTCCCCTGCTCTCCAAGTGCTTCCAGAAGACCAATTCCCACCAATTCAAGGTGTGGGAATTGGAATTTGATTCCTGAAGACTTCTCTGAAGCATTCCAAGGAGGCAGATCCTGTAGAAGACTTCTTGGGTGAAGAATTCGAGGAAGATCCAACTTCTCAGATTGCAGAGCATCGACTTGGACTTCAAGCTTCACAAGTTCCTTCCCAATTCAAGCTTCTACAAGGGAGTACACTGAAGAACGAAGCATTCAATTCAATTTACCTTTTCTTCTGTTCTTCTGAGATATCTTTTGAGATTATGCAAGTGCTTCTGCATAACTCTCTTTAGAGTTCTCAAACTTCGACTAGATCTGTTGCTAGAGGATCTTAGTCTTAAGTTGGTGTCTAGCAGTTTCAGTGTGAGCATTGTGCTCAGGGTGTTGTGAGCCGTCGAGCTCAGTTTGAGTTGTAAGCTCAGGGTTGGTTTGAGCAGTCTTGCTCTGTGTTTCTAGAGTAGTCTTGCTCTAGAGGTTGTGTGAGTTGTATGCTCTGAAGTGTTGGAGTTGTTAGGCTCCTTTGGGTGTGTAGCCCAGTTGTGTTAGTGAAGCCTCACGGGTTGTGAGGGGTGGATGTAGGAATCACTTGGGTGATTTCCGAACCACCTAAAAATCCTTGTGCATTTGTCTTCTGTGGTTTGATTGATTCATCCGCTAGATGCTTGCATAGGATCCGTTTTTAATTCACTTAATCAACTTGCTTCACATCTAAGTTTTTCAACTCACTCAAATCTAATCAGATCTGTAGTTTTTCACTGATAACATTGCCTCTGATTCTAAATAGTTTTCAAATTGCTTAAGCTTCCGCAAAAGTGGCTAAGATCTATTCATCCCCCCCCCTTCTAGATCTTTTCCACACATTCATTTCGATCCTTCAATTGGTATCAGAGCGGGTTTACATCGATCTGATTTGAACTGAGCAGTTTTTTTGTTTCTGAGTATTGAGTGTTTGATTGTTTTTGTTTGTTTGCTTGGTTGTTTAACTCTTTCTCTGTGCATTTACTTAAGTGTCATGGACTCAAAGGGTTTCATAGCTGAGGGCCATTCCATAAATAGGCCACCATTCTTTAATGGTTTGGACTATTCTTATTGGAAAAACAGAATGCAAGTATTTCTGAGGGCCCAGAACTATGAGATCTGGAAAGTAGTTGAGGTGGGTCCCTATGAGAACCAGGGAGAAGAAGATACCTGGACAAGGGAACAGATAAGGAAAGCTACACTGAATTATAGTGCCATGAACATGATTCAGTGTGCTGTCCATCCCAAGGAGTATTCGAGAATCTCTATGTGCAAATCTGCCAAAGAGATGTGGGATAAACTCGAATTACTCTATGAGGGAACATCTCAGGTCAAGGAGACCAAGGCAAATATTTTAGTTTCAGAATATGAACTTTTCATGATGAAATCTAATGAATCTATTTCTGAAATGTTTGCCAGATTCATGGTGATAGTCAATGGACTCAAGGCTTTGGGTAAGGAGTATACTGATGCAGACTTGGTAAGAAAAATTTTGCGTTCACTTTCTTCAGTTTGGCATACCAAGGCCACTGTTATTGAAGATTCAAAAGATTTGTCCAAAATTTCTTTGGATGAATTGATTGGATCTTTAATGACATATGAAATAAACTTAAAAAGAAATGAAGAACACATCATTAAGACCAAGCCTATGGCACTCAAAGCCTCTTCAAGCAACAAAGATAAAAATCAGGATAAAACAAGTTCTGAAGAATCTGAGTCGAATGAGGATGAGATTGCCCTCATGACCAGACAATTCAGGAAATTTTTGAAATATAGGAAAGGGAAAATGACTGGGAAAAAGAAATTTCCCTCAGGTAAGAAGAATATTTCCTCTTCCAATTTCAATAAGAATCATAAACCTGATGAGAATGTTATCTGTTACAGGTGCAACAAGCCAGGACACATGAAGGGAGAGTGTCCTGAGAACAAAAAGGAAAAGCACAAGAGATTCCAGAAATATAAGAAGCCAAAGGCCATGGTAGCCACTTGGTCTGATGAAGACACAAGTGAGGAAGAAGAAGAGAAGAAGTCCTCAAGCTCAGAGAGTGAGGAAGTTTGCTTCATGGCCAACAGCACAGATGGAAAGGTAAATACTTCCTTTGAAGATTATAGTGTTGAAGATTGGCAGGATGTGTATGCAGAATTAGTTGAAAGATATTCTGAAATGAGAAAAGAAAATAAACACATCAAAAAGAAAATTGAAAATCTCTACCATAATCAATCTTCAAACAATAGAATCTGTGAACTGGAATCTGAAGTAACAGACTTGCTTGAAGAAAAAGAGAATCTCCTAAACCTAATTGATGAACTGAAACTTGCCTCTCAAAAGGCCTCCCAAGAATTCAGAAACTTAAATGAAAAGCTGGAAATTGAAAAACAAGAAAAACAACAGAAAATTGAAGAAATTGAAGTTCTTAAAAACCAGCTAAAGGAAAGGGAGGAGGTTATCCAAACCTTCACAAAAGGCCAAGATAACCTAGAGGCATTGCTAGGATCCAACATGACAACCACATCTCATGGATTAGGATTCAACAAGAAGAAACCCCAAAAAGACAAATCTGGTGAGAAAAAGGGAAAAGCACCACTAATTAATTTTGTCAAGGGTCCTAATCTGGAAAACACTGAAATTCAACAAACAGCAAACAAAACCCCAAACAAAACTCAAAACAAATCAAAAACCCAAAAACAAAAGAAGACTATCAGGTCGACACCAGTACAGGAGAGGTCGACCTGCTCAACACCAAAAAACCAAAAATTCAAATAAAAATCTGAAAAATAAGAAAAAGGGAAAAGAAATAATCCATGAAAAACCTTGGACCTCCAAGACAACACTTCAAGAAGATTGGATTAATCCTTGGAACCAATGGTATGAAAATCCCTGTTGGTATTATCCTCAATACTCTTATCCAAATTTCTGGATGTACCAACACAATCCATGGATTCCACCTCCTCCTCTGAACTCAAATTTTCAAATGAAAAACTCCCTCCAACCAAAAACAAAGATCTTGGTGCTTTCATTCCAAAAAGAAAGAACAAACAGAAAAAGGCTGAAAACACCAAAGTAACAAAACAAAAATCTAAAACAAATCAAATTTGGGTGAGAAAGGATTTGATATCTGTGCTAAATCATACTGATGGTCCCAACTCTGTTTGGGTACCAAAATCTTCTCTCCATTGATCTTTGTGCAGGAAGGTCGTGCACCCAACACCAATGTTTGGTTTCTTGATAGTGGGTGTTCACGACACATGACTGGAGATAGAGCCAAATTTTCCTGTCTAATTGAAAAGGAGGGAGGGTCAGTCACCTTTGGAGGTAAAAATAAAGGAAAGATCATTGGATCTGGTAAGGTTGGTCAAACTCTTCAAACTCAGTAGATAATGTTTTGTTAGTTGATGGACTTGATTATAACTTGCTCAGTATTAGCCAACTATGTGACAAAGGTCACAAAGTTGTGTTTGAATCTGATTTTTGCAAAATAATTGATTCATCAACTGACAAAATCAAATTCTGTGGAAAAAGAGAAAACAATGTCTACATGATCAACCTTAATAAAAACTTTTCTGAAAATCTTTGTTTTGTTGCAAATAAAGATGAAATTGCATGGACTTGGCACAAAAGACTTGGCCATGCAAGTTTCAGAACTTTGAATAAGTTGTTAAGATTGAATCTGGTTAAAGGTCTTCCTGAATCTTTTTCTAGTGTTGAAGGTCAAATTTGTGGGATCTGTGCTAAAGGAAAACAAACTAGGAAATCCTTTAAAGCCTTCAATGAAGTACTCACATCTAAGCCACTAGAACTTCTTCACATGGACCTCTTTGGGCCAACAAGAGTTCTAAGCCTAAGTGGCAAGAGATATGGGTTTGTAATCATTGATGACTTTACTAGATTTACCTGGGTTATTTTTCTATCCCACAAAAGTGATGCATGCCTTGAATTCAGGAATTTCTGTACCACTATCTTAACAACTTATCCATTTAAAATTAAAAACATTTTAACTGATCATGGGGGTGAATTTGATAACACATCCTTTTCTGATCTATGTGCTGAATTGCAAATATTTCACAAGTTTTCTTCACCTAGAACTCCAGAACAAAATGGAGTTGTGGAAAGAAAGAATAGAACTCTTGTGGAAATGGCTAGATCCATGCTCTTAGGGAGTAATCTGCCCAAATCCTTCTGGGCTGAAGCTGTTAACACAGCCAATCACATCCTAAACAGAGCCTTGGTCAGACCAAAGATCAGAAAAACCCCCTATGAATTGTTGAAAAACAAAAAGCCAACTGTTGCTTACTTCAAAACTTTTGGGTGCAAGTGTTTTGTACACAATAACAACAAAGAAAACCTTGACAAGTTTGATGCTAAGAGTCAGGAAGCTATCTTCCTTGGCTATTCAGAAGTGTCAAGGGCTTTCAAAGTGTACATATTGAAAACCAAAACTGTTGAAGAATCACCACATGTTATTTTTGATGAAAATTCCTTTTCCACTAATGATTCTAAATCTTGCAGGGAAAAACAAGACAATGAAGAGGATGACCTCATTGTGGATTCTTCACCAACCGTTGAGGAGATTAACAACATTGAAGAGAACCTGAACAACAACTCACCATCTTCAAGTGGTTCAGGTAATATTGCTCCAGAAGAGGGCACTTCTCAACAGGTAATTTCTGAACCTCGTTTTCTAAGAGATCACCCATTAGACAGTGTAGTTGGCAACTTAAATGATAGAGTTAGGACCAGATCATCCTTCTTGCAAAACATTGAAGAAGACTCACTAGCTCTAATTTCCCAAATTGAACCCAAGTCAATTGATGAAGCCTTATCCAGTTCTGATTGGATTAATGCTATGCATGATGAACTTCATCAATTTGAAAGAAATCAAGTGTGGGAATTAGTGCCTAGACCTAGTGACCAAACTGTGATTGGCACTAGATGGGTTTTCAGAAATAAATTGAATGAAGCTGGTCAAGTAATAAGAAACAAAGCTAGGCTAGTTGCAAAGGGGTATAACCAAGAATTTGGAATTGACTTTGAAGAATCTTATGCCCCTGTAGCTAGACTAGAAGCTGTGAGAATTTTCCTTGCTTTTGCATCCTCCATGAAATTCAAAGTCTTTCAAATGGATGTCAAAAGTGCATTTCTAAATGGATATATAAAGGAAAATGTTTTTGTTGAACAACCTCCTGGATTTGAAAATGAAAAATATCCTAACCATGTTTTCAAGCTTAATAAGGCACTCTATGGTCTTAAACAAGCTCCAAGAGCTTGGTATGATCGTTTGAGTTCCTTTTTACTTGAGAAAGGATATTCCAGAGGTAATGTTGATCAAACATTGTTCACAAAAATAGTAAAAAATCAAATAATTGTTGTCCAAATTTATGTTGATGACATAATATTTGGATCAACTAATAAAGGCCTTTGCACTGAATTTTCAAATCAAATGAAGAATGAATTTGAAATGAGCTTAATGGGAGATTTAACATTCTTTTTGGGATTGCAGGTGAACCAAACAACTGAAGGAATCTTCATTAGTCAAACCAAATATGTCAAGGAGCTACTGAAAAGGTTTGACTTTCAGAACCTTAAACACTCAAGCACACCCATTGCAATAAATGCTAAGCTAGAAGAAGACCCATCTGGTAAGTCAGTTGATCCAAAGACCTACAGAGGTATGATTGGCTCTCTGCTCTACCTTACTACTTCTAGACCTGATATTCAGTTTTGTGTGTGCTTATGTGCTAGATTCCAATCTAATCCTAAAGAAAGTCATATGCTTGCTGTGAAAAGAATTTTTAAATATCTTGTTGGAACATGTGACTTAGGAATTTGGTATCCTGCTGGTTGCAAGTTAGAATTGTTTGCCTATTGTGATGCTGATTATGCTGGGTGTAAGTTAGATAGAAAAAGCACAAGTGGCTTGTGTGTATTTCTAGGTGGGTGCCTTATTTCTTGGGCTTCTAAGAAGCAACATTCAGTTGCTCTGTCAACAGCAGAGGCTGAGTATGTTGCTGCAGGTAGATGTGGAACTCAGATTCTCTGGGTGAAACATCAACTTCTTGATTACAACCAAGATTTAGGGTGTGTACCCATCCTATGTGATAACACTAGTGCCATAAATTTGTCTAAAAACCCCATTCAGCACTCCAGAACAAAACACATTGAAATTAGGCATCATTTCTTGAGAGATGAGGTTGCAAAGAAATCTTTTGAACTCCATTTTATTGAAACTGAAAAACAAATTGCAGACATATTCACTAAACCCCTTCCTGAAAACAGATTTTCATCATTAAGGAGAGAACTTGGTCTTTGTAAATGTCCACCTTCTTGATCTCTCTTAAGGTTTGGGTTGAGTGCTATGCATTGTCTAAGGGGGAGTTCTTTGCATTTCATAACTCCTTGCTTCCTCAAGCTACATTGTTCATATCTCTCTCACTTTCAATTCCATTTCCCTTTTTACAATAAATTCTCCACTTCTGATTGTGTTGAAACTTCTTGGTATATCAAATAGTGACTTGGAGAAGGACAGTTATGCTTGTCTGGACACTTTCACTATGCGTGAGAACATATCTCCGCCAAGTACTAAGAAGTTAATATGCAATAGTTGAGGGGGAGCTTTTATTGTTCAAAGAGAATTTCTTTTCTGATTTCAAAACTTGCACAGTTTTCACTTCCATTTCCTTTTGGCAATGAATTCTTCAACTCTTATTGTATTGAAATCTCTTGGTATATCAAATGGTGACTTGGAGAAGGACAGGTTATGCTTGTCTGGACACTTTCACTATGCGTGAGAGCTTATCTCCGCCAAGTACCAAGAAATGAATATGCAATTGGTGAGGAGAAGTTCTTGTTGTCCAAGAAGAAAATCTCTTTCTGATTTCAAAAATGCATATCTTTATTTTGATGAAAAATGGTTGAAATCATCATCTCAGGGGGAGCTAGAAAATTCACAAGTCATCTTTTTGCAAATTTCAAAACCCTTCTTGCATTTCATCAATTCCTTGCATGATGTCCTCATTCTAAAGTCTAGAGTCACAAAATGAACCTTGAGTGATATATTATATATTTTTTTTAATCAACTACAACTATGTCTCTCAATCCACAGAAATTCAGATCTCTTCCTAAACTAAATGACAATTTGTGCCTTGAACTTAAAACATTTCCTTGTTTGCAACTGATGACTGGATGTATTTGAATTCTATCTCACAAACTCTCCAAAATCTTGTAAAATCCAACAGAGCAATGGCATCTGTGCTGAGAAACTGCACACCTTCACAATGAATGAAGTGCTATGTATGTCATGAGGCATTATTGCTAACTCTGTTCAAAGGGGATCCAAATTGAAAATAACTTCAAAATTTAAGCAATTATGTGCTATGCTTTTTGATGATGACTGAGTAACTGGAAATATTGGCGTCTACAAAACGTATATTTTCATGTCAAAAGGTCATCATTTACCCCTTTGAGACTTGACAATGATTAAATCTTAAGTATCCAGGGACTATGGTGTGTAAAAAGCACTAGTACTTGAGTGAAAGAGATTTATATCATTTGATAGTTTGTTAAAAGAACAAAAATATGAAAATTATTGGAGATTTGTTTAGAAAGAATCATCTTCCTCCTTCATCAAGTTGTTCTTTAAGTTTGTGTTTTACTTTCAACACAACTGTATTTAGTCTAGATGACATCTTTAATTCTTGAAAATTGAGAAACATGGTAGTTTTGGTTGATTGTTAGATACATTATATCCCTCAATTTATCATTTTGTTGATTCAAGTCTTGGAATGCTAATATCCTGTTGGAAATTGTTTGAAACACTTGAACTGTGATGAATTTTTGCAAATATAACAAATGAATTTTTAGGCCTCTTAAAAATCCTTGAAATGATAATTCCTCTCATTATTTATCATTATAAAGATGTCCCCAAATTTCTCAAAAATTTCCTCTCAAAAATTCAATTTTTCATCAAGGCTGTGTCGACACACATGTGACTCGTGTCGACACACCAGTCAGGTCGACACACCTCTCCTCATGTGTCGACACTGCCTTCTTGCCAGACCCTTTTCAAACCTTTCGGGTTCACCTTAAACCCTTGTTGTTCCTGCGGGGCAGTGTACCACTGCATCTCTTTTTGGGCGTCAGGTCGACCCGACGGCCTCATTTCCACTCCTTTCCGGCAAGAATTCCTCTCAAATTTCTCTCTAGCTCTCATCCCCCTTCCATCATCTCTCCATTCTTCCATTTCCTCTCCTAATTCCACTCCTCTTGCACCATGGTCCGCAAGTTGGGTCCCCGCCGTGGCGCAAGATCAGCGGCCTCTTCAAGGCCAGTTCCGGCACAGGTTCCAGTTGAACAGATGGAAAGAAGAACAAAGAGGAGAAATGATCCTGCCTCTTCTTCTGCACCTCTGAGGGCTTCCAAGCGTGGCAGGACCTCCACTTCAGGCAGAGGTGGTAATGTTTCAAACCCTAGACCAGAGATTTCGGGCGATTCCTCTGACCATCCTGAGGAATCATCTTCCTCTTCTTCTTCTGAGTCTCAAGAGGATATTCCCTCAGAATCCGTAAGTGCAGCCAAGTTGATTTTGAAGCCAAGAATACTAGACCTTTCAGACATCCAACTAGCAGACTCCCTTCCTGAAATTCAAACCTACTTTTCCTTTCAATCTTGGATACCCTTTATTTCTGAATTTCAAGTCTGCTATCCAAGACTAGTTAGAGAGTTCTACAAGAACCTCACTTGCACAGACGAAGGGTATGAATCCAAAGTCAAGGGAATAGCCATAGACATGCCTACTGCAGTAGCTGCCTCCATTTTCAAAGTACCAGATGAAGGGGCAGACTACCATGAGTTTGAATTTGATTTACATGAAGCATACTCCATCTTGACAGGCCTTCCTGCAGATGAATCAGATCCCAAACAGACCTATGTAACCAGGTTCAATGCAAATACCTTTCCACCTGTGTTAAGGGTCATCCACCACATTTTGACCACCATAATTACCCCTCAAGGTGGTGGGAGGGATAGGTTGACAGACATTCAGAGGTTCATCCTCTATTGCATGGTGAAAGACATCAAGATCAACCTCCATGTGATTCTCTATCAAATCATAGCTGAAACAACAAGGACAGACCTAAAGAGATCACTTCCTTATGGAGCACATCTGACCTCAGTGTTCAAGCACTTTGGTGTGCCATTGGAAAATGAAAATCCCAATCCATTCCCAAGTCAAACATCTACACTTTTAAGAATATCCAGAAGTTTATGGGATTTAGATTGGAGGGAAATCAGATTAGAAGAGGACCAATTGTGGTTGAGGCCCCTCAAGCTCAGGAGGACCAGCCTCAGGTTCAAGGGGATCAGCCCCAAGCACAAGAGGACCAGCCTCCAGCTCAAGGAGACCAAAATCAGGAGGATCAGCCTCCACCTCATGAGGGCCAGCCTCAAGTTCAAGAGGAACAAGTTCACTTGCCAGAGGATCAGCCTCTAATGGATGAGGACCAGCCTCATATCCCTCCTGAAGGTGGCATTCAGCTTGAAACCCCTATTCCACCTCAGGATGATCCTTCCTCTTCCTTGCCACATACTTTTGAACCTCCACATTTCCCCTCTACATTCCAATCTTCCACTTCTTCTGGTGGGTCCTCAATTCCACCAGAATTGTTCTCTTTCCTCAATGCCAAATTTGATACATTGAACTCCACCATTCAAACAATGTCAGACCAATTTGAATTGAGAGTTCAAAGACTAGAGAACACAGTGTCAGCAAAATTTATTGAGCAGAAGGCAGCTTCAGATTATGCAGCTCAGAGATTTAACAGACTTATAGGCACTCTGGGAGATTCCTATATTGAGCTCAAAGAGCATCAAGACAAGTTGGAGAAAGTTCTTCAGGGAATTTTGGCAAATTCCCAAGCAGATGTCTTCAACACCAAGCAAACATTGCATGAGATTTCCAGCACCAGATTGTCATTTGCTCATTTTGTGGATGATTTAGAAAGTATGAGGAACTTCAATGAGCACATTGACAGGCAGCTTACAGATTTGACCAAGGAGTTCAAGATAATGCAGAGACCTGGTTGGTCAGCTGGCTCATCATCTTCCTCACAACACAGTGCAGCTGATCTAACCAGACTTCAGGCCACTTTGCTAGAAAATTCAGATCGAATGGAACACTTTTTGAGCACAAAAATGATAACCATTCAAGATCAAATCAAGTCTAGCCTGAACTTCATGGAGAAAAGACTGTCAGACATTGAACTTCTTCTTGCTCCAATTCCTCCTCCTCCTCCATCTTCTACCTAATGTACATTTATTTTGATAATGGCAAAGGGGGAGAAGAATGAATGACTTGAATGTAATATTTTGATGTAATGATCTTTTGAATGAAATGAAATGGTTGTTTTGGCTTCAATGCAAAGTATTGTGATTCTGAATGCAAATCTTTGTCTTTGTGTTTGAATACTTGTCCAATTGTTTGACTTGTGTGCACAAAATTTCTAATTTCAAGTAACACTGTATCTCACAAACACATCATCAATTGTTACTGAACAACATCAAAAGGTCCTTGACAAGTATGAACAAAAAGGAAAACAAAATTTAAACAATCAAAAATTGCTTAAAATCACACTTCATCAAAACCACATTGAAATATGGATTTAATGTTGCCATCATCAAAAAGGGGGAGATTGTTGGGTTGAATGCAAATTCATATCATTTCCCTCCTATTTTGATGATGACAAGAAGTGTTCTTAAAGCAATTTAATTGAAACATGTCAAAAACATCATACCTGAAATTCATGTTCAAAAAGTATTTTTCAAACCACATTTATCATTTATGGTCATGACAAATCATTTAACTAATGATATATGTGTTCATTTTTCAGGTACAAACATTTTTATGCAAAAGATGAGTCGACACACCCATCAATGGTGTCGACACATCAACACATATTCAAAGGCAAAATGTGTAAAAATGTTGAGACTGTGTCGACACATGTCAAGAGTGTGTCGACACGAGTGGCAGTTTTTCAGAAATCAAGCCTACCCAGGTCGACACACTCTCAGAGCAGGTCGACACTAGATCCCGTTTCCAGAACAGCCAGTTTGAAGAATTGGGTCAGCAGGTCGACACACTCTCAGAGCAGGTCGACACTAGACCCAGTTCCCAGAACAGCTAGTTTGCAGATTTGGGATAGCAGGTCGACACACTCTCAGAGCAGGTCGACACGGGACCCTCTTCCCAGAACAGCCTTCTACATATTCTGGACAGTGTGTCGACACTACCACCAGGGCAGGTCGACACACTACGGAAACTTTTCATCCTAAAAGTTGATGGCTGCCACGTGTCCCTCTAGGGCGATCAGAATCTTCCTAGGAAAGCGTGCCCTTGTACCCCAAAAGGGTATCTTTGGAATCCTAAGGATATAAAGTGTCTTTTCGGCCAGCCTTCACAAGAGAGAAGGACCCAACTCTCTCAGAGCCTCCAAGAAGCTCCTGGCGGCCAAGAAGAGCTCGTGTCTCCTTCCCCTGCTCTCCAAGTGCTTCCAGAAGACCAATTCCCACCAATTCAAGGTGTGGGAATTGGAATTTGATTCCTGAAGACTTCTCTGAAGCATTCCAAGGAGGCAGATCTTGTAGAAGACTTCTTGGGTGAAGAATTCTAGGAAGATCCAACTTCTCAGATTGCAGAGCATCGACTTGGACTTCAAGCTTCACAAGTTCCTTCCCAATTCAAGCTTCTACAAGGGAGTACACTGAAGAACGAAGCATCTCAATTCAATTTACCTTTTCTTCTGTTCTTCTGAGATATCTTTTGAGATTATGCAAGTGCTTCTGCATAACTCTCTTTAGAGTTCTCAAACTTCGACTAGATCTGTTGCTAGAGGATCTTAGTCTTAAGTTGGTGTCTAGCAGTTTCAGTGTGAGCATTGTGCTCAGGGTGTTGTGAGCCGTCGAGCTCAGTTTGAGTTGTAAGCTCAGGGTTGGTTTGAGCAGTCTTGCTCTGTGTTTCTAGAGTAGTCTTGCTCTAGAGGTTGTGTGAGTTGTATGCTCTGAAGTGTTGGAGTTGTTAGGCTCCTTTGGGTGTGTAGCCCAGTTGTGTTAGTGAAGCCTCACGGGTTGTGAGGGGTGGATGTAGGAATCACTTGGGTGATTTCCGAACCACCTAAAAAATCCTTGTGCATTTGTCTTCTGTGGTTTGATTGATTCATCCGCTAGATGCTTGCATAGGATGTTTTAATTCACTTAATCAACTTGCTTCACATCTAAGTTTTTCAACTCACTCAAATCTAATCAGATCTGTAGTTTTTCACTGATAACATTGCCTCTGATTCTAAATAGTTTTCAAATTGCTTAAGCTTCCGCAAAAGTGGCTAAGATCTATTCATCCCCCCCCCCTTCTAGATCTTTTCCACACATTCATTTCGATCCTTCAAAGTTATGATTGGCTTGAGGACACCCATAACTAACAGAGAGGACCCTGTACCTTGGGCCAGGGTTTAACTCTCCACGTGTATATATAGACTCTGCGGTCTTTCACAAAAACCCAATTAATGTCTATATCGGTCATCCTGCCCAGTCTGCTCAGAACTCTATTACATGTACTCTCTAGGCCCAAGTGCTAGTCTAGTTTTCAGCCCATTAAGCCCAATAACTCTTTATTGATTTACTTCAATTAATTAATATCTCATATTAATTAATTACACAATCAATTATCGTCTCACGATAATTGACTGGGCTTCCAATCAAGTTGGGTGCCAAGCAACACCACTTGATCCTGGAAAGCATTGGGATTCAGCAACCCATTCAAGGAAACTTTTGTGTCAACAGATACCACGTGACTATAATCCTTCACTCATACAATGCTCCTGAGTGCACTTAGGGTATGGTCAACTGTCAAACCCTAATACTCGCACTCACTTGGATTAGATGCCGCATAACAATATCAGAAAACTCCTTTTCTGATAAGTAGTCATGCCCTGGCCAGGGACTATCAGGCATCTTTCCCTAGAGCATTCACTCTCTTATTACCTAGAGCGAGCGATCCCATGTTGACCACACAATCACCTTCGAAGGTATTATGCTAGATCCGAACACTTAACTGATTAAGACCCCATGGCTAGAGATCTATAAGTTAAGGTCAAAATCTAGAAGTCCACCGACAAGGTGTCCTTGGTGTCTCAGGTCTAAGGACCAATCAAGCCACTATGACAATGAATCTAGCTGGTTGACAGTTAGGTAACATTACCATCCAGCGATTCATAACGGATCAGTTCAGTGAACTCATTCTCTAATGAGGACCTACAGATTCACCTTAGCGTCTCCACACAAGTGACTATGAGACTAGTCACCCTCATCATATGAGTAGGTGCAACCTGTACTAGTCTAACCGGATATTCGATGTCCTTCTCGAATATCCTCCGACTAGGAACAATTAAGAATATACGCTTAAAGGATATTAATCCCATTGTTATGATCTCATCATAATTAGTATCCATTGCGCATATTCATGGACTTCATAATGAAACAATAAACGAATTACACATAATGAATTTAAAAGCCTTATTATTATTATTAAAGAACAAGATTGTACAAGTTATGATTGACTTGAGGACACCCATAACCAACAATCTCCCACTAGGACTAAATCCAATCACCTTTATGTCTTAAACCCATAGACTCTAAGTGGCGCTTAAACACAATTTGAGTCAGAGGCTTCGTCAGTGGATCTGCAATGTTGTCAACTGAAGGAACTCTTTCCACCAGTACATCCTCTCTAGTGATAATCTCCCTGATCATGTGAAATCGCCTCAGAATGTGCTTTGACTTCTGATGAGACCGCGGCTCTTTCGCTTGCGTAGGAAGCCGATAGTGTCACTAGCCAACTTAATGGTTGGGGAGTGGCGATTGCTAGAATAGTTTGCCAATCTAGACTTGAATGTGGAAACAGAAAATGACAAGGTAATGATTGCCAACATCAGTATACAATCAGATCTTCTAACTAAAATCAAAGAACAACAAGACAATGATACTTTCTTAGTGGGGATTAAGGAGAAGATTCATCAAAGGCCAGATTTTTCCATAACAGAGAGTGGCAGACTAGTGTTCAAGGGAAGAACCTGTGTATCAGATAATGAAGAACTCAAGAGAAAGTTGATGACTGAAGCTCACCGATCCAGGTATACAATTCACCCTGGAGCCACTAAGATGTATCAAGATGTGAAAAGAACTTATTGGTGGCCAAACATGAAAAGAGAGGTAGCTGAGTTTGTAGCACGTTGTTTAACGTGTCAGTAGGTCAAGACAGAACATCTTAGGCCACCAGGTGTGTTACAACTCCTAGACATACCTGAATGGAAATGGGAAAGCGTAGGAATGGACTTCATTATGGGATTACCAAGAACCAGGGGAGGACTTGACGCAATATGGGTGATTGTGGATTGATTAACTAAGTCGGCTCACTTTTTGCCTATAAAGAGCAAATTGTCTGTGAAGCTTGCTGCATTGTACATTAAAGAGGTGGTTAGATTACATGGAGTCCCCTCATCCATTGCATCTGACAGGGACCCCTGGTTCACGTCACAGTTTTGGCGAGAGTTATAAACAACACTTGGCACTCGGTTAAATTTCAGCACTGCCTTTCACCCCTAAACGGATGGTCAAATAGAAAGGACAAATCAAATTGTAGAGGATATGCTCCGAGCTTGTGCAATTGATTTTGAAGGATATTGGAGTGAACAGTTATCTCTGGTCGAATTTGCATATAATAATAGCTATCAAGCAAGCATAAAGATGGCACCCTTTGAGGCATTGTATGGTAGAAATTGTAAATCACCTGTGTGCTGGGTAGAGGCTGGAGAAAGACAAGACCAGAGATAGTGCCAGACACCACTCAGAAGATCCAGCTCATTCGTGAGCATCTTAAAATAGCTCAGTTAAGACAGAAAAGCTACACAGACAAGAGGAGAAGGGACATAGAATTTCAAGTTGGTCACCACGTGTTCTTGAAGGTGTCACCTTCTCGTGGAATCCATAGGTTTGGAATTAAAGGAAAGTTGAGTTCTAGATTTATTGGCCCTTTTGAAATCCTTGAAAGGGGTTGGAGAAGTAGCTTACCCACTAGCATTACCTCCACAACTGGCAACAATGCAGAATGTCTTTCATATATCTATGCTGAGGAAGTATGTCTATGATGTTGAGCATGTGATCGGGTTTGAAGGTTTAGTATTGGGGAAGGACATGACTTACACTGAGAAACCTGTCAAGATTCTGGATCGAAAGGTACAACAACTACGGAACCAGAACCCATGGTTAAAGTTCAATGGAACAAGCGAGCCGTAGAGGAAGCTACTTGGGAACCTGAATCAACAATAAGGTGAAACTACCCTGATATTTTCGGTTAGACATTCTCTCCAGTATGGTCTTGTGAATTTAGGGACCAAATTATTATAAGGTGGGGAGGATGTAGCAACCCGATAATTTTAAGAGATATTAAAATAAATGAATTAATTTAAACCCAATGAACAACAAGGAATAATGGGCTTTGATTACAATAGCTCACATAAAAGCTAATGGGCCAAAATGGGAGTTTGGATCATGGGGTGAGAGAAAATACACCTAAATTCATAATAAAAATGTATAGAAAATAGGAAAGGGCAATTTAGGGCTAAAACAAGAGTAATTAGCCATACAAGGCAATCAAAATCGGACACAGCCATGAGGTGGGGTTTCCTAATGCCATTGCTACTCCTATTGGAAGGAGAAATCCCAAATCATGGAAGGTACCATGCAGAAATCGCAACCCACCTTTCCTATGCTCATTAGGACTTGAATTAAACCCTAATCCTATAAGTAATCACCACAAGACTTTTGAAGGAAGTTTGCCGTTGTGTTGGGGACGTGAGGAGGTGGACTAGAGCTCTGGGAGAGGAGGAGATCGGCCAAGAGGACACCATCTTCTCCGACCTACTCTCTGTTGTGACCTGTGTAGAAGACCTTCTTAGATCCACTTCAAGGTAGGTGATCTCGGGCCAAAACTAAACTAGGGCTATACCATTTGAATGAGCATCGTGTCTAGTTTATTTTGCATCTATTTTGTCCAAATTCCATCAAGCATGTTCTTCGTATTAAGCGTTTTCCATAAGTCATGCAAGTTTAGGGCTTGTCATAGTTATGCTGTGTTTTATACAAATTGAGGTCATTTTGGATCAAACCAAAACCATGGTTCACTTCTAATGGATGTCCTTAACACTTTTCATGTTTAGAGTTTTGTCTAGATGTCGTTAGATTTCAAGTTATAAGTCTATCATGAAGGGTGTATCTTTTTTCTGCATTTTTTGGTAGGATCCAAGAACGCGACGTATCCAGACGTCGCGATTCTGCATGCATGAACGTGACGTACTGGTACGTCGCAATTCAAGAGAAGGTGACCGAGTCTTGCATCGTGATTTAAGGTCTAACCGGTCAACCCTGACACCTCAAACTGTGTGTCGCATGGGTTTTTGGACCTGTCTTGAACATGCCGTGGCGATTTGGCAGTTTCTCAGCCATCGGATTCCGTACAATTTTTATATTCAAACTTTGAAATCAATGCATGAAAGCGACATGGTGAAGCGTCGCGATTCAAGAATCATCGTGACATATTGTTTTGTCACGTTGTGAACGCGACGGACAAGACCGTCGCAATTTTATTTAGGCAATCGATCAGGTAATCGATTCAGGTTTGAATGGCGACCATCACTCCTGTCGTGATTTGAACGCGACAGGAGGGTCCATCGCGATTTTGTGTCTTTACACCGAGTCTTGTTTAACTGTGTACTGTTCTTTGAAAAGCGACGTCTGAACCCGTCGTGATTCAAAGACCGACCCGAGACTGTTCCTTTTGGTTACTCAGTCAACATGTGTCTTATCTTAGTCTCTAATCATGTTACTTAGTGGTGCATTGGCCTAAAAGTGACCAACCCATTTGAAAACTAGAATGACATGAATATGATTCTAATGCATAATATGAAGTGATTGATATTACATTCATTTGATTATCATCTTGTGATCTAGCTTGATATGAAAATTGTCATGATAAGTTGTTATATGAATATGTGGAAGATACATGTTAGAATGAACTTGCTTGGTTTAGAGCTTTTCTATTATGTTACTTACTGCATGTGGACTTTCCTTATTTACGTGCTTTCCGAGGTTTCCATATTTTGTTCATCCATTGCATGCATGATTAGGAAAGTTCTGTGTCACGACACTTACATGTTTGCACAATTAGGCACACCCCTCTTCTGGAATTGGAAGTTCTCTGCCCGTTCCGTATTGACAGACTAGTGACCTTTTCCCTTAGACCTCCATAAGTCTCCGTACTCTATGGATTCCCTCATAGAGATCAAGTTGGTTGTACCATGAAGTACCCTGGAGATAGAAAGCACTTGTACTGTGTACATTATGTCATTAGTCATCCATTTGTCAAGACACTAAAGAATTATGAAACATAAGATACGTCGTTATACTGTCCAATTGATCTCTTGAGCTTTTGTCATAGCTTGAACTCTATGAATGATCATGTCTCTATTACAATGAACTTGTTATTGGAAATCTGCGGCCATAATATGTATATGTTTGATCGGCACAACATGGGACTTCGGTCCATTGACTAATGCCTGTGCAATAAGGGCCATGTCGGGTCTTGGGGAGGAGCGCCACATTGTACCTATTAACCGCGGGAGTATGGACTTGTGGTGCTTGGCATGGCACTGGTATGTGTGCAATATTTGTGTGAATGTGCCTTCGTTTGATATGATAAGTTCGATATGATACATTTGATCATGTGAATATGTGATATCTGTGTGAATATGGCCAATCCTTATGATACGATTCTATTCTTGAATTATTTGTCCAATACATATGAAAGTCAGTATTTGTTTTGTTATGATATTCGTTCTATTCAGCCATTTGACTTATTAGAAATACATGCATGTTTTGTCATCATGTTCATGATAAGATCCTGCTCATTTAATATGTTAATCATGTAAATTAGTGCCCGCACATTGAGATGTAAATCCTACTAGGCTAGTTTGCTCACCCTATCATCCTAAACATTTCAGGTAGTGATGATGAGTTCGTGGACACTGATGGGGCAGGGCAAGAGTGAAGAGTACCCGTCACATGTGAGTTGGAATTCTAGGAATAGATATTGGAGGAGTATTTGTAATGATGTTACATTTTCCATGGAGATTATTATGTAATTTGAATATGGGCCCTATGGTTGGCTCTGACAATTATGGATGTAGTATGGTGTTTTCATTTGACTTTTTAATGGAGTTTATTTTATGTTGATGTCGCATCCAATTATTTGCTATAATTATGATCCGAATATAACTGCACGTTCTGAATTTCTGCGTGGGGGCGTGACAGGACAACCCCACAAGTGACTAGCTATAGACACGCGAATTTAGCTCCACCGCGGGCAAATTTCATATTGCGCCGTAACGCCACAAATGGCCTTTTTTTTTTCCTCGTAAGAGTGTTTTTCCAATATTTTTGGATCTCGCCCGCTTCTTCTCGGTGCTTCCCCAAGGGGGTTTGGTCGCGTGAGAAGGGACTCAGCGACGGCATAGCGACTATCAATTTTCGTCACTTATCTGTCTCTATATAGTGACAGATGTTGTGGCAACTTTTTTCCCGTTGCCAATCCACCGTCTAAATTTAAGCTTGCGATGGAAACAGGGCGCAGCTAATCTTTCGCCACTCAGCGACGGATTAGCGACGACAAAATATCCGTCGCTAAACAATTCTTTGATTAGCGTCTGTTAATGTGACCACTTTTCTGGGAAGCACATTGAAAAGCGTCCGGGGATGTGGACGCGATTCAGGATCCTTGTTGTGACGGCTTCAGCGGACGCGTTTATGAGCACATGTTTTAATATAATTGCGTCCTGCCACCCGGACGCGATTCAAAGTCAAAAAGGCTATGCTTGCAAAGTCGTCGCACCTAAGGTTTCCACGTCGTGCAATCATGAGAAAATCCTGTAATCGCATCTGTGTTAGTGGACACGATTCAGAAGGTCAAATCTGAGCATTTATGAGCCGATTGCCTCGAAACCATGCAAGTCTGAATCGCGGCGGACCAGGCGGACGCGATTTAAGTCGCGGCGAATTGGACCGACACGATTCAGAAGCGTAGCTCAGGCTACGGCCATCATGCGCCCGTCACATCGGTTTGACTTTCTTAATCACGGCCTGCCCCCCGGACGCGATTCAATTCATAATCGTGGCTTTCTGTTTGGACGTGATTCAAGAATCCAGTGCCTATAAATAGACCACCGCGGGTAGCCATTTGATACAACCCTCTCTACCCCGGCGGAGCCCTGCCGGATTCTCCCCGCGACTTCTCCACGGCGAAGCCCTTCCGGATCGGCGACCCAACTCCTCCACTGGTGTTCGGAGCCGTCCGTCTTCCTTACGTGCGTCGGAGCAAGTGGGAGCTTCGTCCTCGTCTTCCTCCGTCTGTCCAATCGGCATCGCCGCCACGACACACACCACTCGGGAAGCCCCCCCCTCCTTTTCTATTTGCATTTCCACCTCCTCCGGCCCCCACGTGGCAATTTATATTTTCTTCTCCTCCGAGCCCCACACGCCCCTTTTACTTCTTTCATACACACACATACATGCATACACACACACACACCTAATTTAGGGGTTTAAAATCCACCACCCGGTAAGTCGCCCCCATGTCCTTTTATTCTTTCATTTCATTCTTTTAGAATTACATACTACACATTTTTGGGCTAATCTCCTTCTTTTCTTCGTCTTATTTTTCAGGGTAATCAAACGGAAAATGCCCTCTACCGCGGCCGGCCGTGTTCGTAGAGGAAGAGAGGACCCACATCATCCCCTGCGCAATCACCTCGCTAAAAAGGTACGCCCGTGATCACTCTTCCATCCCGCATCCCTCGCACGTGCATTCTCCATTCGGCACCCTCGCATGCCTGGCGATCACGATCTTTTTATTTTTATTATCTTTTCCGCCATCCACTCCATATCACACACATATCCACACATCCACTATTCATCCACCCCCATTTCTCTTTGTAGAGGACCGCGTCCCTTGAAAAAAGGACATGATCCGTATCTACAAATTGGCGATCTCGGTGGGACATCTTTTGCGCTTTCCCTTTTGATTACCCCCTCCCTTCGTGCCCCACGTGGAAATCTCTTTTTACATTTATTTTATACTATGTTGCATGTGTGTATGTCTTAGTTCTTATTTGTATTCCCTGTACATGTCTCTCCCTTTACTGCTTTGTTTTTGATCCTCGGGTTGCCACAGTAATCGCGTCCACTATAGAGGACGCGATTCAGTTTTGATAACACAACTGGTTATCCGGACGCGTTCCAGTTTTCTTATCGCGGCGGCAGAGGCCGGCGCGTTTCTGCCAGTAGTCCACAGGGACCAGGTGCGGCACTGACAACCTTCTGGGGCTCTCAGTACCACGTCCAGGTGATTGGACGTGATTACTGAATCTCGGCCTCTGTGATCGCCGCGATTCAGAGAGCTGACAGAAACGCAACCCTTCCGCCATTTTTGTTATAAACTGTGCATGCAAGGCTTATTTGCATCAGTCGGGGGATCTCATTCCCTCATATCCTAGGCTCCACACACCTCTCTTGGTAAGGGCAAACTCTCCATTGGGCATTATGTCTCATTGGACTAGTGAACCTTTGCCAAGAGCCCCGTAAGACTCCGTACCCCGTGGATTCCGTCACGGCGGACCAAGCTGGCGGTACCACTCCGTTGACCCGGGTTAGCTATCCTATTGCGTGGTGAGAGGTGATTTTAGTTGTACCCCGAAGTACTCATCTTCCACCCAACTAGGGACTCACCTGGAGTGACACAATATTTTTCAATCCATTTAATTAATTGTGAAACTCCTTAAAAAAATATGCGTTGAGCATTACAACTTGTTTGGACCACATATTGATTGGTTAATCGTTGTTCAAACCTTGTTTGCTTATTGCTTTGTTAAAATGGACCCATATTATCATGATGATTTTTATTGTGAGGACCATGAGGATAATGTTAGATCTCCATCTTTCTGATCTCATATCTGTCCATCTCACCACTATGAGGAATAAACATCCACTTCCTATGGTTATGTGCGCACGCCGCGCACTAGCCACTCTGATGTTCCTCCACACCTCACTCCAATTAAAACTCGGCAAGAGCCTATCCCCCACCATGATTCCACAGTGCAAACTGTCCTGCATGCCATTGATCAGCTCACACCTCAACAACTTAATCTGATGCAATCTTTGGTTGAGGCTGTGACTCCTGCTGCGACTCCTCCTCCCTCTCCTTCTCCCAGGCACCCGCCTTTGTACATTCTGGCGACTTCGCCACATACTCCTGTACATCCTTCATCATTTCGGCCTCCTAGACATTTGCATCCCCGTGCTCCAGTCCGACCAGACCGTCCCTTGGGAAGGGCCACTCATTCAAGGCCACCCCCATGTACTCTCTCACATGCCCAACAGCAATTCACTCCTCTCCAAGATGCTCTTCTCCAGAAATTGAATAATCTGGAGAAACAAATAATCAAGATTTCAAATTCCAAGGGTGACCCCGTTACCGCCATGCCGGCTCTCCCTAAAATTTACATTCATCCTTCGGAGATGCCGTCGTACCGACTGTACAATGGCACAGGGAATCCCTACCTTCATGTCAAGGAATTCCTTTATGAGTCTTCTCGTTGGCAACGTGATCCCATCACGTTGGCATATTTATTTAGGAAATCTCTTGACGGCCCTGCACTCGAATGGTTCTACTCCCTATAACCAAATGAGGCAGGAGACTTCCGCTCTCTGCACAAAAGATTCCTTCAAAGGTACAAAGACCGCGTCAGCCCTTATCTCTCTGTCACGGATCTGGCATCCGAGAAGATGGGGGCCAACGAGGACTTTGTACAATTTGCTGACTGTTGGAGGTCAATGGCCACGTGCTTACAGCATGTGCTCTCAGAGTCAGAGCAAATCAAATAATCATTTTTAACTCTACTCCGAGGTTCAGGCACATCTTGGCCATGAACCAAATCGAAATGATGGAAGAGCTCTATGAGCAGGGACGTTACATTCAAGCCCATTTAATGGACTCCCCGATCGTAGATCTTTTTGATCAAATTAAACCAAGAAAGAATGAATCAGTGGACGCCATCCACCATCCACCTCACCAACATACAACATCCGCCCCATATGCACCTCCACAACTACCCATCTACTATGGCATGCCACCACCCAGGCGTCCACTGATTCATCCTCCTCGGACTCAGCAACCTCCAACTGGGCCCTACGACGCCCCTATTTTTTATGAAGAAGCTCCTGCACCCTAAGTTGCGCCTGCTCCGGCACCCATGCCAGCTCCCATGCCTCCACCACAACAACCCCAACAACCTCCACCTCCACCACAGCCTTTTGCTCCGGATGAAGTTGCCAATGCCGAACCCATCCAAGAAATCACTTGGTGCTACAATGATGAACCTTCCGAGGTCATGTTCGTACGCCATTTACCTACCCCTCCTACACTACCATCCACTATCATCAAACCCTCCATCATTAAACCAGTCATCACGCTTACCACTACACCTCCCACACCGCCAGCACCATTGGCAACCGAACCCGAGCAACCCCTTACTATCACGTCCATTCTGCCTCCACAGGTCATACAGCTTTCCACTCCATCCGCCTCTACCCCCATCCAACGGAGCAGGCGCAAGTTTTTAAGGAGTAATAAGAGTCAGCAGAAGGAAGCTCTGGGACCGGGCATGTTATTCAAATTCCAAGAATACATCTCTCGCATGCCGGTCATTGTTTCTATACCGGGCATTTTCATTGAGCGGGAGTCCTCCCCTCCAATCATGGCCGTCAAGAGGCCTTCTCATCGTATGACAATCATTCCAGTTGCCAACGCCAAGCGCCATTTCAAAATATTCATAGGGAATTTCTTCCTCCGAGCTCTCATAACCCCTCACACCGTCATTGTGAACCTTCCCACTCTAGTGAAGGGGTCAACTATCCAGATTGTGCTCACGCACTCCAAGGCCAAATCATTGGCACAATCTATCACTCAAGGGATCATGCCCCTTTTCATATCAAACACCATACAATCTTTGGGCGTGGTCCCCTCTCTGTTACTTCCAATTCTACCAGTGGAACTCTCCACCCTTTCTTTAAACTACATTCCAAGGGAGCTGCCACTGTCATTTGAAACTCTGACGGAAGTCAACAATCCTCCAATCATTGAGAGCCATTCTATTCAGAGGAGAAGAGCAAGACCATCCACCCGTTGGGCAAAATTTGTGATGAAGTACCTGAGGGTCAGAACGCCGATTCTGAAGCAGAAGCCTAAACGCAGGGCAAGGCAAAAGACCAGGGGACCTCCATCTTTTTCATTTTCTTTACAATCATCATTTGTGCTTCTCAGCACCTTCCCGTGGGTTCTCCACATTCCCTCCCCACGGGAGGCATTTTATTTTCATCTTTTGTATAATCCTTACTCTTACACTGGGCATCGCTCCCCTTTTGTACTCCTTACTCTCCCTTCCATGCCCCTCGTAGCATATCTTCCCATTGTGCCACGCCTGGCACGTCTCCCTTCCGTGCCCCATGTGGCACATCTCCATCCCGTGCCCCACGTGGCACATCTCCATCTTGTGCCCCACATGGCACCTCTCCATCCTGCACCCATCACTGCGCACCTCCATTCTCGGCCCCTCGCGGCCCGCTTTTTCCTTTCTCTCCTCCGGGCCATCCGGATTCTTCTTTTTCAGGGCATCGCGCCCTCCTTCTTCTCCATACCCCTCCGGCCCCACCGAAGTCTCCAAAATCTTTCCTCCGCCTACTCCTCTCCATTTTCAATCGGGTCCTTCGACCCTTTTCGCACTGTTTTCAGGGTTTTAACCCCCACCCGTCATTTTAATTCCAAACAAAAAAAAATGTGAATTCTTGTAGACCTCCGAGTCTCGCCCCAATGCAGGGCATTCGTCCTCCTTTATCCTTCAAAGCTTACTATATTTTAGCAGTGTCAAAATTTCAAAAATCCATAAAAAGATGAATATTTCAACATTGTCGTGCCATCGCATCACTCCTGTTATGAGAAGTCTGCGCCAAGAGTCCAAAATTCTCTCGTGGGTCATTAAAGTTTACCCTTAGCATGGGCACTTCACACACATCACGGCGCCCTAAGCCGATTGCTCTCGGTAGACACCGTCACCATCACAACCACGCCTGAATGGCACAAAATGTCTGTTTCTCTCCTCTTTCGGCCGAATATAGGTAGCAGAGGTAGTTTGGATGAAGAAACCTTCCTGAAGCACTCCGTCATAAGGGACATCCTCCAAAATGGGCAAATCAAATGACCAATCAAATTAAAGTCCAATGCATGTCAAGAGTGGCAAAGTCCCCGCAGAGATCCAAATGGACCTGGACGTATGCATGCAAAAATCAAAATCAAATCATGATAATAGGGCATGGCAAAGAGTGGCAAAGGCCCCGCGGAGATCCAAATGGACCCGAACGTATGCATGTCCCTACAATCAAATGGTCATCACTCAAGATTCTAAAATAATTCAAAAATCCCCAGTGCTTAAATGAGACAGAACCTTCTGATGGTTGTGCCAAGGAAGAAAGCTGGCACCTACTCTTCAAATACCCATATCAAGCTTGTCTCCAAGTTTTCTTCCCTTCTCCCTGCCAGACTCAGTCGCCTATTCATGCATGGCTTTGATGGTTGCACTGTTAACCAGGTGCAATCAGTTGTGGGCACCACTTTAAATGCACGCCCTATTCTGGGCATTCTTTAATGACGCGGAGGTAACAAGGACCCCTCACGGATCAATTTTCATAACCCTAATGCCGCCATGGCATGACAATGTTTCAAAACCACAAAAAAAAATCCAGATATTTTTCAAAAACCACACAAAAATCCAGATATTTTCCAAATCCACAAAAAAAACCACAAATATTTTCCAAAACCACAAAAAAAACACAAATATTCTAAAAACCAACAAAAAATCCAAATATTTCCAAAACCAACAAAAAATTCAAATATTTCCAAAACCAACAAAAATCCAAATATTTTCAAAACCACAAAAAATCCAAATATTTTCAAAACACCATAAAAATTCAAATATTTTCAAACTCCATAAAAATTCAAATACTTTCAAAATTCTAAAAATCTTTTACCGATGGTATTGCACATGGTAAGCAGATCATGGCTATGCCACGCATGAATCCTTCTGATCATGGCTCCTCATCTCTTGCACTCCCAACTCCTTGGCCGGAGATCACTCATCCTCATGGTCTTAAACATACAAATCACTTGAGCTACATCTATTGTTGACTATTTTATACATGCTCCATGCTATGAATGAATGTGTTTATTCCATGATGTTTGTTATCTTGGTTAACAAGTTTTTGAGCGCAGGATTCGAGTTACCTCATCTGGCGCTACACCAGGCTGCTGCTGCCTTCACCATCCCTATCTGCATCTACTATATTTATACCATTAGAGTACACCAAGAACCTTGTGGCTTTGAGGAATATGGGATTTGAGTTCCCCTTCATCAAAAATAATGATTATCCCAGTGGATCCTTCGCCATACGGATAGGCTATTATGCTTGGCATGTGAGGACGACGGACCCATGCATATCCCGGCCCTGACTCACCGGCGTAACAATATTATCCTTGGTTATTTTCTACTCCTCTTTTAAACTTATTTTCCTTTTAGCCCATCATCATGCATATTGAAATCTCAGTGGAAAACCACTCTTCCAAGCCAATCTGAAGGCCGTCCACCCTTCAAATCCAAAGCAATCTGAAATATTCCATTCCGGGTCGGATACCCCAACTCCCTTTGTTGTCGCCTCGAGTCTGATTTCCTTCAGAACCTTTTGTTTGGACTCATCCATTTTATTTTCATTTCTCCCAGAGATCCACCTAAGGCAGTGGCAGACGCCCCCGATGGTGCAACCTAACGGATTGTGTCCTTAGGTACTTCCCTAACGCTGGAAGTTGATCTCTCCTTCTCTCCCCAAGACCCACCTGCGGCAGTGGCAGACGCCTCCACTGGTGCAACCTAACGGATTGTGTCCTTAGGTACTTCCCCGATGCTGGAAGTTGGTCTTTTCCTTTCTTGTCCTTTTCCTTTGTCCAAGCATTTGTTTCTTTAGGTCTTCTTCCTGGTAGTGACTTCCTTGGGTGTTGGTGAAAGACTCTTATCAGGTGGCAGTCACCCATTGATCAACGTGTGTCTATTTTTTCACCTTGGCATCTACTTTTCAATTCGCTCCCTCTTCACTCCACTTCGCTACGCTTCGTTTCTTTTCATTACATTTCACTCCATTTCGTTCCACTTCGTGTCTCTTCGCTTCGCTCCCCTGCAAAGCAGACGCCAAGGCGTGGCAGCTGTAGACACGCAAATTTAGCTCCACCGTGGGCAAATTTCATATTGCGCTGTAACGCCACAAATGGCCTTTTTTTTGCCTCGTAAGAGTTTTTTCAATATTTCTGGATCTCGCTCGCTTCTCGGTGCTTCCCCAAGGGGGTTTGGTCGCGTGAGAAGGGACTCAGCGACGGAATAGTGACTATCAATTTCCATCGCTTATCTGTCGCTATATAGCGACAGATGTTGCGGCAACTTTTTTCTCATCGCCAATCCACCGTCGAAATTTAAGCTTGCGATGGAAACGGGGCCGCAGCTAATCTGTCACCACTCAGCGACGGATTAGCGATGACAAAATATCCGTCGCTAAATTCTGTCTCTAAACAATTCTTTGATTAGCGTCCGTTAATGTGGCCGCTTTTCTGGAAAGCACATTGAAAAGCGTCCGGGATGTGGACGCGATTCAGGATCCTTTTTGCGACGACTTCAGCGAACGCGTTTATGTGCACATGTTTTAATATAATTGCGTCCTACTGCCTGGATGCGATTCAAAGTCAAAAAGGCTACGCCTGCGAAGTCATCGCACCTAAGGTTGCCACGTCGTGCAATCATGAGAAAATCCTGTAATCGCGTCCGTGTCAGTGGACGCGATTTAGAAGGCCAAATCTGAGCATTTATGAGCCGATTGCCTCGAAACCATGCAAGTCTGAATCGCGGCGGACCAGGCGGACGCGATTTCAGTCACGGCGGCTTGGACAGATGCGATTCAGAAGCATAGCTCAGGCTACGGCATCATACGACCGTCACATCGGTTTGACTTTCTTAATCGCGGCCTGCCGCCTGGACACAATTCAATTCATAATAGCGGCTTCCTGTTTGGACGCGATTTAAGAATATAGTGCCTATAAATAGACCACCGCGGGTAGCCATTTGATACAACCCTCTCTACCCCGGTGAAGCCCTGCCAGATTCTCCCCGCGACTTCTCCACGGCGAAGCCCTGCCGGATCGGCGACCCAACTCCTCCACCGATGTTCGGAGCCATCTGTCTTCCTCACGCGTGTCGGAGCAAGTGGAAGCTTCGTCCTCGTCTTCCTCCGTCTGTCCAATCGGCATCACCGCCACGACACACACCACTCGGGATAGCACCCCCCCCCTCCTTTTCTATTTGCATTTCCACCTCCTCTGGGCCCCACATGGCTCTTTATATTTTCTTCTCCTCCGGGCCCCGCGCGCCCCTTTTACTTCTTTCATACACGCACATACATGCATACACACACACACACCTAATTTAGAGGTTTGAAAGCCACCACCCGGTAAGTCGCCCCCACGTCCTTTTATTCTTTCATTTCATTATTTTAGAATTGCATACTACACATTTTTGGGCTAATATCCTTCTTTTCTTCGTCTTATTTTTCAAGGTAATCAAATGGAAAACGCCCTCTACCATGGCCGGCCGTGTTCGTAGAGGAAGAGAGGACCCACATCATCCCCCGCGCAATCTCCCCGCTAAAAAGGTACGCCCGCGATCACTCTTCCATCCCGCATCCCTCGCGTGTGCATTCTCCATTCGGCACCCTCGCATGCCTGGCGATCACGATCTTTTTATTTTTATTGTCTTTTCCACCATCCACTCCATATCACACACATATCCACACATCCACTATTCATCCACCCCCATTTCTCTTTGTAGAGGACCGCGTCCCTTGAAAAAAGGACGAGATCAGTATCTACAACTAACACCATGCGAACGACTAGTATAGGACCGTGCTAAGAAACAACATAGGTGCTAGGAAATAGAGTCGCAACGGAAGGAACTCTGAATAGGTCGCCTATCACTCTCTGTTAGAGAGGCGACGCGGTAGTCCGTCGCCACCTAAAGGCGACGACCCTGCTCGTCATGACTTGGGCCTAAAAGCGACGTATACCCCAATTGTGTTAAGAACGTGATAGGGTAGGTCGTCGCCACCACACAGTAACTGTATGAACGCGACATACATATCCGTCGCGATAAGAATGCGACAGGTACTGGCGACGGGGCGATACATCGCGACATGGTCGCGACACCTATCGCGACAACAGATAGAGGCCGAGTGCCAACCCGAGACCTCCAAAACGCCCCCAAAACAACAATTCCGGTGTGCAAAAAGGGAGGGGAACATGAAGAGTACTCAAACCACATGATAAACATCCAACCACCCTCATCCACACCCATGCATGTCAAGGAGGTGGATCTACACTCATGAATCCTCACATGCAAGCATGATAACACTCATACCCCAAACATGCTGAATGGATCAAACCAAGTATTCATAACACTTAACATGGCTTCTACAAGGCTTGGAGAAGAGTAGGTGATCCTATCATGGTAGAACTAGGGGGAAGAAGAGGGCCCCTACCTCAAAATGAAGAGCCAACATGTTGGGGTCTTCTTGTGTGCATTGCCACCTCCTCCTCGCTCCAAGCACCACGGTCACGCCATCGACGAGTAAGAATCATCCTCCTATACGTCGAGGAAGATGTCACCACCACGAAGGAGAAGAATCCATGTCGGAGAAGAGAACCACACCAAGGAGAAAAGCCACCAAGAGCACTCTCTCACAAGCTTCCCACGGCAGAGCTCACACAGGAGGGTCGAAGGAAGAGAGAAAATGCCAGAAGAGGGGAAGAAGAAAACAGGTCTAATGGCCTGGCATATATCAGTCTCGGTCTCTAGAACGCGACGGGGTTGGCAGTCACATTACCATCAAGAACCTGACGGCTACCTAAGTCGCAATCTGGAAAATCCATCAGACTTGACGATCATACCCGCCACGTGTCGTCTTGGCAGACCTGATATCATGAATGTGACGACCTAGCATGTCACGTTCATATTGTATGCGCCACGACACATGTCCCAACTGTCCCGACAACAAGATGACAAAAATGCATGCTGTGGTTAGAGCAAAGTCGCGACAGGGTCACCCATCGCGTTCTTTTCCAGAACGCGATTGTGACGGCCCTCGTTACACCGGTACGGTTATACCAACCCACGTCGGTATAGCGAGAGTCCTCACAGTGGAACATTTACCCAACGATACAAACAACTGAGATACACGCGAATATAAATAACAGAGTAGCGGAAGTAAAAGAGAACTATCTCCATTCATTCATCATCCACATTAAACATACATGCAGTTTACAATTTGCAAAAAGGAACTAAAATTCACATGATTTAATTTGCCGAAATAGAATACAAATGTCCACATATTACATTCTTTTAAATGATAATTCTAATACAATGTCCAAGTACATACTAAGAAGTACACAATCACAAGATCTCAAAAACTGGCTAGTCTCCACGCTCGGAGTCCGTTTCCGCTGCCTCCTCCGAGGGTACTGTGTCACCAACTATACCTGTACGCCGAAGCAAGGAGTGAGTCCAGGGACTCAGCAAGTAACACTATGCATGATATACACGTACAAGTCCTAGTGGTTTCTACAAGCACATTACACTTTACAACACATAGCATGCTAATCCATTTAAGTTTTCAACCTATCATAAAGGTTCTACAATTTTATACATAACGCATGCTTTCAGATTTCAAAAATAACATTCACCTATCACATGGTCTCTATTCAATTCACTCATGGGACTTTAATCAAAACGTGCGAGCTATTGACATGAACAATTTACATACATGAACGGGGAACATAATTAGCATGGATTCCACATGTTCTTAAGTACATACATAACTTTTTATCATACTTTAGGTTGCTGGTTTCACATGGTTCAATGACTATAAACCTACACATGAAAGCTACAACGTTGCTTAAACATAACACATGAACAATCCATCACGCCATTTTACTCACATACTCATTTGTTGTCCCTAATATGGATTCTAAACACTTTTTGCACACATAAACATGAGAATAATGACATGCATTTTCTGAATTCACTTGGTTTCAGATTTAGTTTCACATGGTTTCTATAACACATTTACATATCTAAGATTTCACATTTTTCTTTACACTAGGTTCATCTTTTCACATATTACACTTTACACATACACATTCACATATCACTTACACATTTACACATGGTCACATACACTTTACACATTACACTTTACACTTATTTTAGTGCCGTGACACATAGTCCAAACCACCAAAGAAGGACACATTCACATCACATAACACATAGACGCCATCTAGGCAATACAATGGCGACTCTTGGACTGCGCAGACCGGGAGAACAAGTCTCCACCCTAACCAGTGGTACTTGTCCACCTCCAGGATTTCCCCCTAATGCCCTTAGGGTCACTTAACACAATGAACTTTCTCAGGGGGACTTTTCCCTGATACGGCTCCACTGCCTTCTCGGAAGCAGTATCACATTGGCACAGTTTACACTTTTACACATTTACCGTTTTACACATGGTTTTACACTTGACACTCTTCATTTCATTCACACTTTCTTACTCACATGAACACCTCTGTTTTCCTAACATGGTACTACAGAGTTTTCAGGATTCAACACATAGTAAACACACCAATCATGCTGGGTTTAGACAAAATCTAATCACGTTTCGATCATATGTACGAATTATTCATAATTCACATGAAAACACATAACTTTTTATTTACTGTTCCAATTAACCTGAAATTTTAACCACATGTTGTTTTCGGGTTCAAAATCATACCCTCAATTTTTCAGATTTTTCTAAGCTAAATAGGATTTACAGAAAATCAAACACCTAATTAGCACATTATTCACAATTTACGTTAACATGGAATTTACACATCATGCAATTTACCACTTGCTGTTTAGCCATAAGCTACCAACATTTGCATGAAATTAGAGTACAACATTTCCCTAATTCATACATCTATGGATTTAACACTACGAATCATTTTTGCATACTTCTATTCTATCGAACCGAAACTATTAACAAATTGCACAATCATGGATAAGTTTCCTAAATTTGCAAACACACATGCTGACCCACAATCTTCATGATTAGACCGAAATCAAGGTATTCAACTCACTGTAGTCATGGAACATGGGTTTGCAAAATTATCTACAAGTCATGCTCACAAGATTAAAGACACCATTTTTTTTTCCACATTCACCATCACACCACATTCATTCACGACCACAATGCACCATATACATAGCTTATATGAATACCATATATCCTCCTCACGGAAATCATAACGAAATTAACGTATAAGAGGGACAGAACAGCTCACTGTTCTGTCCTGGTGAACTAGACGGCGGTCTCTGGCCGCTGACTCATAGTCAGCGGCATGGTCGATGGATGCCAAGGAAGAACTGGGCGTCCAGGGACCTTGCCGTTTACTCAGGTCTGTGCAGAAACACAGACCCGAGCTCTGAAATTCGGGTGAAATGGAGGGTCTAGGACTCGAGGAAAATTTCACAAAAATCATAAAAACCTCCTAGACTCATACGGGGACACCATAGATAGGTCACTTGCCTTTCAAAATTTCTTCTAAGGGATTTAGAGGCTTGGTGAAGACCTCCTTGGGCAGTCCCAAGAAGTTGCAGAACCTTCCTCTAGATCGCCTTCCTCCGGGTTCCTGGTTGATCTCCTCGCCGAGGGGATGATGGGGAGGCCTTCCCCTATGCTTCAGCTTCCTCCTTGATGCAGAAGATCTTCAAATGAACCTCCAAGGGGTCGGATTTGGGGGTTCAAAAAGGGGTTTTTCTCTCCTCTTCTCTCCTCTTGCAAGGGTGAAATGAGAAGTGGGGAGAGGCCATTTCGGGTTCAGCATGTTGGAGAGGCCCTCACCCACTCACCATGCCGATTAGACAGGCTTAGAGCCGTTGGGGAACATCCCCCAATGGTTGCCATGCCTTGTTTCAGAAGATAGCAGCTCTGCTGCGCATGCAGGCCAGAGAAGTTGGCGTCCAGATCGCTGGACGCCGGAATTAGGGTTGGCGTCCAGGGCTGGACGCTAACACCACCTCAACGGCCTGGGGATTGACGCCAATAGGGCCTTCGGCCAGAACCCTAATTTATGCAGAACCAAGCATACCAAGCTTCTATACATGCAATAAGTACATGGTATTATATTCACATTATCATCATGCAATACACACACTATTTACGTTTAATATAAACACATGTACACGTATTTATACTATTTTAATATCCACGTAAATACGTACATACATACTCAACACAATATACACACATAAATACGAAAAAAAAATACGACGGAAATTCGAGGGTCTTACAGCGATGGTCAACTCCGTCACCTTCAGAACGCGACCGCCCGATACGTCGTGATCGTTTGACTAAAGAATAAGGATGTTACATAATCCTTTAATTAAATAAGTAGGAATGGAGTTTAAATAAAAGACTTAATAATTAGTTCTTTTAATATAAAATAAATGTGTCAAGACATCGGCATTAAATAAGACATAACAAATAAGATTAATAATAAACAAAAATGATAACAAAAGAATAGCATAACAAATTATAATAATGAACCCCTTTACAAACAAGTAAAAAGAATCAATTAAAATATGTAAACCAAACTTTCACCAAAGGAAACAAATAAAAAAAATAAGAAAATTGAGAAAGGGGAGGGGGAGGGATCCGACGCTTGTTTATCCTATGCGCCAGATCACTAGTGTCGGATCAATCGGTGTCGGATCATCCCTCCCTTCTCTCAAACCCATTTATGTATGAGGGATAAAATGTAATAAAATAGAATAATAATAATAATGAAAGAATAAAATGTAAACCTTGATAAAATAATAATAGTGCATAATAAAATATAATAATAAATAAAGAATAGAACATGATAGATCTAAACGAGCTAAAACACAATGAAACAAAGTTAAATCAAGTCTAAAATAAAGTCAACCAAGTAAATTCAAATTAAATGAAATATTCTTAAATAATTACTTCAAGTCATACAAACCTCAAATAAAGCAAAATTCAAATCCAATTAAAGAATAATATATATATATATGGAAGCGAAGTGAAAACAATAAAATCCAAACAAAAAAAATAGTCATATATGTTAGAATCATGCCAAGTAACAAACCCAAGTCAAACAAAGCAAATCATGATAAACAACAAAAAGGGTCAAATAAAATCCATACAAAGAGAATCAAATAAAATCATCTTAAAATAATCAAGTTAATTTAAAATAACATTGTCTTGGCGACCAAAACCATGCAAGCTACATATAGCTTATGTTATGCTATCTTCATCGGATGTATCTCATTTTGGCCATAAGACCCTTTTTTTCTGACGATCAATCAAAGATTTTCTCCCCCAAAAAAAGAGATATAGTTAATGTCGTCGTGCTTAATGGCACGGGCCTTTGGTACGACCCGATACACATATTCGTTTGACTAAGTTTGACGATGCAACATAAGACTTAAAATTCTCTGACTTTCGAAAGCAGAACACATAATCACCTGTGGGATTGGCACGTCTGCACTCAATGATTGTGGATTTCTCATTGGTGGTTTATGATCAGTATATTAATCAGACTTTAATTTACAATATATACATATATCCGCACATCCAAACATAAATCAAACTTAAATTAAATAAATCCATTTCTCACAACACCCTACCCTAGATCAGGCTTGCTGCAAAAACCCAATATCACATGTTATGAGTACCCCATGGCATTGTCTCCAAATAAGCATGGACATTTAGGTACCCTTCTGGTGATGACTGATGCAATTTCCTTGTCAATTGCACTGTACTGCACCTTTCATTTCCAAATCAGTTTGGATTCAATCAACATTCAAGGCCTAATCTACTAAACAATTTATGATCTTTAGGTCAACTTGCCCTGTATGTTTTCTCACCTGTTCCCGTCTTTGAATATAAGGATGATGCTTCTAGTGAGAGACCTGACCCAGCTGCAATGACATGTGCCCTGCGACTAGTGGCACCTTGGCTTGGAACACCTACCCCTAATAATAATTAGCGGCTTGAGAAGATGTACATGAAACAAACTAAAAGGTTTGTGGAATGGAATCTCCTCAGATAGGAGCCTACGTGACAAGTCACCCCTTCTCTTCTGTTTGGCAAATCATAAAGAGACGAATAAAACCCAAGTTTTACTCGATTGAAGACCAGTCAAGAGGGTAGAGGCAGCCAACCAAAGACATCTAGCTAGAACCTCCCACCCTCATCAAGCAGCAACAGGGTGGGGGTCCAACAGGGGTTTCATACCATATGCTCTTCCATAACTACTTGAGGGTGTGATGGGTGGAAATTTTGATGTATTTTCTTTGTCCAAGTTGAAATGTACTGTGTTGTGGAGCAAATATTCCCTGGAAGTATCCACTGAGGGGGCCTGGGGGGATCCTCTGGCTCTGACTGCTACGTTGGGGGTGTAAAGACCCAAGAATTCAAAACTGTGGCCGCCTTGGATCACCAGGTGGGGGCCCAATGGGCAAAGAGGAGCTGATGCCTTTTGTCACTCTAGCTATGTACACCAATCTATCTATAACTATATATAGAAGCAAATTACTTTTACTTTAGTCACTTATTTTTTAATGGACTCTCATATCTATCTTTTTTTTCTTCTAATTTAATATATATTTTAAATATCCTCTCTCTCTCTCTCCCCCACTTTGACTCTCACTCTCTCCACCATCTCCCTCTTTTACTCGGTTTTAATCTCTCTCTCTCTCTCTCTCTCTCTCTCTCTCTCTCACTCACTCTTCCCCATTTGAACTCTCTCTTTCTCTCCACCGTCTCTATATTTGAATTTTCAATTTAATATATATTCATAATGGAAACATACTACACTAGAACTTTCCGTCTCTTCGAGGACCCCAGCTGGGTCGATCGGTAAGAACTCTTGTTTAAAAGCAAGAGGTCCCGAGTTCAATTCCTGGGGGGGGTTTACCTGATCTACATGCAATCCTCGAGGTGTGTAGGTCCAGAGTTTTCTTGGTCAAGTGGGGTAAGGACAATACGGGTACACGGATAGTAGGAGCTGCCAAGTCCTGATCTTGGAGTTCACGAACACTAATCCTTGAGTCCACAAAGTCACACGGAGCGGAGTTTCCTCGTTAGCAAAAAAAAAAAAAAAACTTTCCGTCTCTCCTTTGATCTTTCAAATTTACTTTCTTTTTTTTAATTTATTGTATTCTCTCCTTTTCTCTTTCCATCTCTCCATCTCTTCATAATTATATTTTTCATATTATCACTATATCAACTTTCTAACCCCTCCGTTCATCAAAATTTTAAAATTTTTACTATCTATATTTTGTAATTTAGAATGTATTTGTATTACAACTACATAATGCGCCTTCACCCATCACATCTAGTTCCATGGTCTTAATGTTAATACATAAAGTAAATATCAAATTTAGGGGCATTGTGGAACTATCAAAAATATTATAATTATATATGTATATGTATATATATATCACAATAAATCTCCATTCTCTCCCAATAAGATTCTTCTCTCTTGTTGTATCTCCATTGGATTCTCCTTCTCTCTACCCACCTCTTGCCACCACGTTTTATGAAACATTTGCTACCTTTATTTCAAAATTTAATATTGGAGAGGGGAAAATTTTCTAAGCCCAAAAATCAGAAATCGACTCAAAGGTGACACCCAATAACACACAGGGCCTAATCTGTAAAAGGCTTAATAAGCAAGATAACAAATAAGTGCTACCTAACCCCGACTCGTAGTCCATGTGGAGAGATCTCAAAACTCCGAAAAAAGTTACAAGGACATATCGAGCGTTCGGAAAGCTACTCAAGGACTTGCCTCGGAACATAGCATGGGCCCCATCCTCGGTTTTGGATGAAGTGATCGAGCAACAGGGAGCCGACCCTAGACTCTTAGAGTTAGTGGGCAAGGCAGACATTGCTCGTGATGAGGACGGTGTGATTAGATTCAGCACCGTGTTTGTGTCCCTGATTTAGTAGATGTCCGTGAGCATGTGTTAGCGGAGGCTCATAGATCGCGATTCTCTATTCATCCGGGTAACACAAAGATGTACCAGGATTGAAGAGATCTTTTTGGTGGTCTGGCATGAAGAGGGATGTAGCGGATTATGTATCCCGATGCTTAGTATGCCAGCAAGTGAAGGCCGAGCGACAGCGACCATCCGGCCTTATGCAAAGGATGGACATCCCAGTGAGGAAGTGGGAAGCTGTCACTATGGACTTTGTTTCGGGTTTGCCTCGATCTAGAAGGGGCAATGACTCGATTTGGGTAGTTGTAGATAGATTCTCGAAGACTGCTCATTTCTTGCCTATAAAGAAGAAGCAGTCAGTAGAGAGTTTAGCTAGATTGTATGTTAGTAGTGTCATTAGATTGCATGGTGTGCCGAAGTCGATCATTTCGGATCGAGATCAGAGATTTGCTTCGAGGTTGTGGAAGGGTCTTCAGGATGCTTTAGGTTCGGAGCTAAAGCTCAGTTCGGCATTTCATCCCCAGACTGATGGACAGTCTGAAAGGACCATCCAGACACTCGAGGATATGTTGAGAGCGTGTGTGCTGGATTGGAAGGATGATTGGGAGCGTCATTTACCTCTAGTGGAGTTCGCATACAACAACAGCTTTCATGCGAGTATTGGTATGGCTCCATTTGAGGCGTTGTATGGTAGGCCCTGCAGATCTCCGTTATGTTGGGAGGAGACTGGTGATAGGCAGCTGATCGGTCCGGAGTTAGTTCAGGAGACTTCGGATAAGTCCAAACTTATCAGGAAGAGGCTTGTTGCGGCTCAAGATAGGCAGAAGAGTTATGCCGACAACAGGAGAAAGGATCTTGAGTTCGAGGTTGGCGATCATGTCTTCTTGAAGATATCGCCTACTCAAGGTGTTGTCAGATTTGGCAGGCATAGTAAGTTGAGCCCTAGGTTCATTGGCCCATATGAGATTCTCAGACGTTTGGGCAGCGTGGCATATGAGCTAGCCTTACCCCCAGCTTGGCTAGTGTTCATCCTGTGTTCCACGTTTCGATGCTCAGGAAGTATGTCCGAGATCCGTCTCACGTGATTAGCATGAGCCAGTGGAGATTCATCCAGATCTGTCGTATGTCGAGCAACCAGTAGCTATTCTTGACCGGAAGGTTCAGCATCTCCGGAACAAGAGTATTGCATCGGTGAAAGTTCTCTAGCGGAACTTCTCACGAGAGGAGGCTACTTGGGAGCTTGAGGATGCGATGAAGAAGAAGTATCCCCTTTTGTTTGAGTAGCGTCGTTCTAACTTCGAGGACGAAGTTTCTTTTAAGGGGGAGAGGGTGTAAGGCCCTCGAATTTTATTACATTATTGTATTGCATGTAAATAATTCATGTTGTGTATGTACGTATATAAATATCTACGTAAGTACTAGTTGATATACTTATGTATGCATGTGTATAATTATAGTAAATAATGTATGAATGGTATGATGGTAGTGTGTACATGATAGCGTATACATATGGCACATATATAGGTATAAGATGTGCATGGTTTCTGCATGTTTTGGAGTTCTGGCTGAAGGCCAGATTGGCGTCAATATCAATGGACGCTTGTGTTGTGTAGGCGTCACCCTATGGACGCCAACACTAATCCCAGCGTCCAGCGATGTGGACGCTAACTTCTCTGACCTGCATGCGTTGCAGAGCCCAGAATTCCGGAAAGCCACCCTAACCATTGGGGAGCGTCCCCAACGGTATAAAAAGCCATCTGTCACCCTGCATGATAAGAGAACCCCCTCTCCTATATACAAACCCATTTCTACAACCCTAAGCCTTCTCTTGTCCCTTTGCAAGAGAGGAAGAAGAGGAACAGAAGAGAAAAACCCTATTTCGGACTGTGAGAAACCCCCACTTTTGCAACCCCAAATCTGAGGTTCTGAAGCTTGATCCGGCCACCTGCTGCATCAAGGAGCTTGCTGGATCATCGAGGAAGGCATCCCCGACCTCGGACTACACTGGAGCTTGCTCAAGAACCCGGAGTGAAGCTTTTCTAGGAGCTTCTTGGGACAGCCCAAGGAGAGCTTCACCGAGCCCTAGATCCGTTTGGTGTATTTTCTAGAGGCAAGTACCCTACCCATAACATCCATGTATGTGTCTAGGTTGGTTTTATAAATTTTATGTATTTTTCCTCGTGTCCTGGATCCCCTTATTCACCTTTTCATTTGAGTTCAGTCTGTGTTTCTGCACATATAGAAACTTGGCGTCAATGCCTTGACGCCAAGATCCAGGTGTGCGTCCAGCGATCTTGCCGTCCACTCCTAGAATGGCCAGAGACCGCCACCAAGTTCATCTGAGCAGAACAGCAAGCTATTCTGCCCTTCTATATGATTAATTTCGATATGTTTCACGATGAGGATATAATGTAATCTTTTATATGTTATGTATACTAGTGAATGTGGTGTGTGGATGATTTTGTGCAAGGTGGTAAATGATAAAGTTTAATTATTTCATGGAAATACATGTATGATGAGTTGCTAATCTTGTCAACCCTTGATTGTATGATTTAGGACGAGTCAGAATTGAAGTGTTGCGGAATTCCATATATGGTAATCTAGAAGGGGGGTTGAATAGATTACTGTCTATTAAGAACACCTGATGCCTTCTTTTCGATAAGAAACAAATTACTAGAAATTATGGCGAGGACTAAACTTAGTGTGGATGTGTGTGATTCGATGATAGATATCAAGCAGATGATTAGACGTGTGTAAATGCACCGTGCCTACCAAACATCTAACGTAGAATTGTTCAAACCAAGAGACACAACGATTTACGTGGTTCGGAATACACAACTCGTGTATCCTACATCCACGGGCCACACACACACGCAGAGCAATCTGCTTATGAACTAGTTCAGGAACTACAACTCACACACACGTGTTCTCTGATGTGTAACCACGATCAGAACAACACACACATGTATCAAGCACAAGGACTGCTTGAAACACACCACACACACACACGTATGGATAAAAGTAAAACAGAGAATAGTTTGAGAGTTGAGAATCAAATCCAATTGAAAACTCTTCTGATGAACGTCTGGGTAGACTTCAAGCTTCGTCTTGATGATTAGAAGTTGATGGAGAGGCTTGAATCCACGATGTTCAGACTCACCGCTGCACGGAAGACTTCTCTTGTTGAATCTGGGCAGCAGGTAGAAGCAGAGCAGCAGTGCAAGACTTTTCTGGAGAAGCTTTTTAGGGTTCTTGCTTGGAGGCTGCTTGTGTTCGTGATTGTCTTCAAAAAGATGCTTAAATAGAGGTGTTTACATATGGAGAGTCGTGGTATGTGGAAACACCATCTATGGCAACTTGAAGACTTTCCGTATTTCGAATTGAACTCTGTCTGTCGACAGGTCTTGGCCATCTGTCGACAGGCGACAGTAAGACAGAAGTATGGATGTTCAGCTCTGTGAGATCTGTCGACAGTCGAAGACCATCTGTCGACAGATATGCTCTTTTGTGCAAGCGACAGAAGTCTGGGTTTCTGGACTGTGAGATCTATCGACAGTCGACTTCCCATCTGTCGACAGATGAAGACTTCTTGAGCTATGGGTCTTCTGGCAGACCACACCTGTGAATTCTGTCGACAGTTCTTTTGTGTCTATCGACAGGTGACTTTGTTTTTGCTTTTTGTGATCTTTTTCACTTACTTGGAGAGAGCTTGACTTTGTGCATTCATACCTACATGATAAAACATGTAAAGTTAAGTATTTTGAATACACAAATGATCAAGCATTGCATTGGGTTCTTTGTCATGTGTCAAGTGTATCAAATCTCAATTGAAGTTATTCATCATCAAAAACATGTAGTTATAAATGTTAGAATGAAAACCCAACATTCTCCCCCTTTTGATGATGACAAAATTATTCAATTAATGCATAGAGGTTTCTCCCCCTTTTGACAACATCAAAAAGCATGCATATCAGTCAATCATAGAGACAACATAGAGCAAGGCACTGTGAATTCATTGATATGAAATAAGCATACACAGTACAAAAAGTTGTTTGACTGAAAAGGAAAGAAATTACATGACAACAAAGTGAAATAAAAAGGCCATAAGACTCAGAAAAGACAGGACATAGACACTACGTGAAGACCCAATCCTAGACATAAAGCCTATCTAGGCAGCATCATCAGCAGGCGGAGCTGGAGCTTGACGAGTGTTATGCATCTCTGTCTGAAGCCTTGTCATACGGAGCTGGAGCTGGACTTGATTGTCCGCAAGTCACTCCAGACTTGAGTCCACTGTATCCAATCTTATGTTGAGGTTTTCAAAGCCAGTGGTCATCTGTTGCTGTAACTGTGCAATCAATTCTCTGATGGATGGTTGAGTTAGAGCATCACTAACAATCTCAACTCCCGGCATATCATGTGAGTCAGACTGGGAATCTTCATCTTCTTCATCTTCAGCATCATCAGCAACATTCTCATCTTCGTCTTCAACATTCTCTTCTACGGCATCAGTAGGTGCTTTACCCTTAAGCTCCCGGGTAACAATTTCATCAACAAGCTTGTATCCCATGCAATGTGCTGCAGTGAGATCAAAGCTGTTGCGAGAATTTAGCACAATGCACTCGCTGTCTGGAATGTCAATGCCGATGAACCTCATGAGATAGGTAAGTGGACAAGCAAAAGGCATCGATCTCCGGGGTGGTAGAAGGTTTTGAGGATCAGACGAAGCATCAGAAGTGGGAGATTAATGGGTTCACATTGAGAAAGAAGGTGAAGAGAGTTGTGAACATCGGTGACCAACTCCCGACTGCCATGTTTAGGCACAATCATGGTAGTGAATATGTGGTGGATCATCCTGATTAATGGAGGAAATGAATTTGCATTGAGTTTAGAGATTTTCTTGGTGCCATCATAATCCTCAAGTGTAGGAGAGGGTAGTAGACTGAAGCATCGGGTTTGTGGCTTAGAATATCAACTCCAGAATTGGGGATTTGAAGGGCTGTGCTAAAAAGATTTTCAGTAAGTTGAAATGTAGTGCCCTTGACGGTGGTATAGAAACACATTATCTGAAGTGTAGCCAAGGGTGTTGTAGAAGTCACGAACGGGGAAGAAGAATACCGTTTGTGATGGTAGAGAAATGGAGTCCAGCCCTGACTGTCGAATAGGGGTTGGAGATTAGGAAACATGACAGCCAAGGACTCAAACTCTACATACCGTTGCTGGACAAACTTGGTATGCGTCCCCTTTGAGTGGGTGAGATGAAGACGGGGAGGCACCACAAGCTCGGGAAGACGATCATCCCGATGCTTTGTCCTGCGCTCAGCCTCAGCCCCGTCGGCCCGAGAAGAGGAGGGACGGCGGCGAGAAGCCAATTTCTTGACGGCCTGGAAGACATGAGGAAGGCTAGAAGAAGAAGGATGAGGGTGAGAAAGAGATGTGGTGAGGTCTCGGATGAGAGGAAGGAAGACCGGAGGAAGATAGGGTTTTCCCGTCAGAACAGGGGATGGAGATTTGGAGGGAAGAAGAGAGGGGTTTTTGGTGGTAGGAGGAGAAGGGTTCCTATGGATGCCTTTTTATAGAAAGAGGAGGTGATTTGAAAAGGCAAGCCCCACCAAAAAGCCCCAAACGGCGTGCCCGTTGGACTTCCCAAACTGGGTCTTCCGCCGGCTGTCGACAGATGATGGGGATCTGTCGACAGATCCTGCATAGTTTCTGCCAGTGATGTTTGATGTGGCTTTTGAAGAAAGAAATGGGAGCAATGGTTACATGAGTTATATTTGTAAGGTGTAACATGGGTAAACACATATTGTAACCTATCATTTTCATGGACATTAAGGCTCTCCCACTTACCTGGATGATTTAAGCATAATACCCAAGGGACTTAAAGTTAAAGCATGAAGAGAACATTTTCCATTCGTTGAGAAAGGACACCATTACCCTTGGTTGATTAAGGACATTGTAGACCAACACTATCCTAAGTTATGATGATCAATGATGATTGAAATAAATGTCTAAACTTCTGGATAGCCATAGACAGTACATGACCTTTAGATTTGAGACACTGTGGAGGCTTCACACTATTTCAAATTTTTTTTGCTTTCAAAACAAGAATCAATGGGAAAAGTGATATTCAAGATAACTTCACACCTTTTGACATGAGGATAGACATGACAAGTGCCGTACCCCCAGTTACTCAGTCGAAGTTCCATTATATCGTTGTATAGAGATAATGAGTTTGTTTTTGACGCGAGGGCAGACATTTTGTGATGCCCGTCTCCCCGGTTACTCAGCAAGACCCATCATAGCTCTACCTTTATCCCAGTATTTTTTTTTAAGTGACGTTGTATATACTTTTCTGAAATAGGTAGCTTTTCTCCATTTTAGCTAAACTTAAGATCAGGAGACGTATATGATGATCCTCAGTTTAAAACATAAAGTTCAATAACCATAAGATTTTCAATGGTACTAAGAATGGTGTGAGCCTACAAGGAATTATTCAACGGAGTTTAGGTGTTAATCCTCGAAGATAGTTCAATGTTTTCAAATGATGATGTAACATAACCCAAGCATGAATGAGTAGTATGTCCAAATCATAGTGGTTTAGGGGATAGCATCAATATCATGTATATATGAGGTAGTTAAACATGTATATCCACCCAATAAACACCTTAATGAAAGTTCATGAACCTGCTGAACAAGTAGTATGTGAAATAGGCATGAATTACTTGAAGAGATGGTGTCTGTCGACAGCTAGAGAAGTGCCTGTCGACAGATCACATAGACAGAAGAAAGGCCAGTTCGGGCAGAGCAGAACCTGTGAGATCTGTCGACAGATAAGTGGTCGTCTGTCGACAGATTGCACAGACAGAAGAAATAGAGTTCTGTGAGGCCTGATCTGTCGACAGTTGTAGTGGGAGCTGTCGACAGATGCCTGTGCAAAGCTGTGGTTTAAGATTAGATGAAGAGTGAAATGTTCATGACAAGTGAGGGAATTGAAAATACACATTGAATGAGTGATTCTCCTTTCATGAAGGACATCTAACTAGACTTGCTCCCCATAGTGTGTGCTCATGTGAAAACAAGCAATTGAGTATTGAAGACACACTATTACAACTGGACCAATCATGTGAGCATATCAAGCTTTCAGGAAGAAAGATGATAAGATTGTCAAGTTTCACTGAAGAGGAGAATGGGCAAATTGTAAGAAACTCATCCTATAGGGAGTACATACCCCTTATATGCATGTCAACTATGG